>CM056059.1:98669055-98674055 GCA_029574335.1 Rana kukunoris
TGACTTCTTCATGTCCTGCTCCTCAAGGTATGTCACTGTTTGCTAATCTATATTGTAAATAGAAGTTTTCTGTAGAGTGTGCCCAAAGTCTTTATAATATTTGATGATTCACTGCAGGTCTGGTCAGTCTTTTAAAAAGTTCCTGTATTTTACACATGGCATGGCATGGGGTCACAGCACCGTCTGTCCATTCTGCTTTAGCACCATGGGACCCCATGCCATGCCATGTGTAAAATAGAGGAACTCTTTAAGTCACAGACCAGACCTGCAGTCCAGGCTGAGTAAGGCCTCAGAGCACATGGCATTACTGTCTGTATTTAACTGCTTGATGGGCTTATTTTGGGCCTGACTGGTTCACATGTATGTGTTTTGGCGGCCCACATTTGTGCAGGCACAGCAGCCCATTCATTTGATGCCTCATGTAATAGGCTGAGCACACGGCACACCTATGCCCATCAAGCAATGAAATACAGCACTGTCTGTCCATTCTGCTGTCTGCTGTGACTTATCTGCAGTTCCCGCACTGTCACACTTGCTGCATTTTTAGACGTTTAGGTCACACTTTTAAAAACACAGTGCGTTTGTGTGTGCAAGAACTGCAGGTAAGTAGCATGGTGCAAGAACTGCAGGTAAGTAGCATGGTGCAAAAGCAGAATGGATTTCAAGGCAACTGATTTTTAAAATGCCGAATGCACCTTTTTTCTGCAGGAAACAAAGGCATGGCAGCCCATTCAAATCAATGGGCTGCTGTGCCTGCACAAATGAGGGCCACCAAAACACATACATGTGAATCAGCCAGGCCCAAAATAAGCTGAAGGGGGGCCCAAAAAAAATGTTTGCCCAGGGCCCAAACCATATTAAAGACGGCCCTGAGTAGTGGTGGTGCAAAATTCTAATTCAAAAATTGAACTTTGATATAAAAAAAAAAAACAAACAAAAACAGGGATGTGGCGCCGGCACAGCAGACGTATTGTAATTCCTGCCTTCTGGAGCCAGTGCCGCGCCTATGATGGATGTCACACGTCCCACTGTCGTGGCATTGGGCTAGTGGGACGCCAATCATGGGCGTTGCACAGGCTCTAGAAGGCGGGACCTGCTATGGGACTCGGCCACACTCGGCTACATTCGGCGGTGCTCGGGATCAGATCGATCCTGGTGCTCGCAGCTCGGGGCTAATAATGCATATTCGGGGCTTCAGCCACGGCTAGCCACCCCCTCCCGATGCCGCTGGTGGCTTCCCCCACTTCCCTGCCAACAGAATACAGGAGGGATTCCCCTGTCAACACTGTCTGGTTTCAGCAAAGAAATTTGCTCAATCTATAGCCGGTGTTCTGTCAGATTACTGCTGTCAGATCGTGTAACAGAAGTGATGTTCCAACCAAAAACTACTTACTGCACATGCACTATGCATTCCATGGCGCTATGCATTCCAAACACGTCATAATCTGCCGGGTAGCGGTAATCTGATACAACACCCATACGCACATCTTGCTACACCCAGCTACATCTTGAAATATACTAGTAAATCTAGTATATTGACATCTGTGATACTATTTTGATGTTACATTTTGAAAGGAGCTGGATGCCAGCAGTAGGAAGGTGGCGGAGACCATGTTGGTACACCCTGCACTGCTCAGCGCTAAACCTTTAGCCTTTCCAAATTAAACATCCAAGCAACATCGCAGATGTCAATATACTATATTTACATACGCTCACTTTAGTGCTAAAATTGCTCACTAAATTTAAGACATGGCTGGGTGTAGTAAGATGTCCCCTGCTGCCTAGTCTGCAAGTGTTCTATCAGAGCAGCGAACCTGTCTGACAATTTTTTAGGTTGGAATGTCACTTCTGTTACACGATCTGACGGGTAGCAGTAATCTGATAGAACACCGGCCTTAGGCTGCATTGACAGTGTAGCGTCTTTGTTCACAGTATCTTTGAGCACTTTTCCTTTTTTTTTTTTTGCACAAGTTGTGCGTTTTGTATGCAGCGTTTTTTTTTTTTTGCCAATAGAGAAAACTGTTATCTGTTGCATCATTTGTTGCTAGGTATTTCAGCTTTTTCCATTAGCTTTTATTTCTTCTTTTCTTCTTTTTTTTATTATTATTATTCATTTATTATAATATTTTTTCATTAGGGTGAGGGGTTCGAGTTCAGTTTAGGTTAGGATTATGAATTGGGGGTTAGGGTTAATTATTATATGAATGATAATAAATAAATGTAAAATAAATACACACAAACCATAAATAAAAAAATAATTGAATTCAATAAATGAATACTAAGTAACAATAAATAAAAAATTAACCCTTTAACTTTAACCCTAAGAGCTGGTTCACACAGGGGCGACTCCTCAGGCGACTCAGCCGCCTGACAAGTCGCACTCCGCTCTGTTCAATGGAACCGTTCTAATAGGAATGACTCAAGTCGCTCCGACTTAGAAAAAGGTTCTTGCATGACTTTGGGGGCGACTTGCATTGACTTTAATACAAAAGTCATTTTGCAAGTCGCCTCTGAAGTCATCTTGAGATCGCCTTGCCGAGTCGCCCCCAAAGTCGTGCCGCCCATGTGTGAACCGGGCCTTACCAATTAATTAAAATAGTAAATAACTAAACACCCCAACACAAAATAAATTATTATTAATCATGTATTTTTGTTTTTAAGGTTAAAGCGGAGTTCCACCCAAATTTTGAACTTCCGCTAATCCCACTCCTCGCCCCCTTACATGCCACATTTGGCATGTAATATTTTTGGGGGGGGAGTGGGGGCTTCAGGAGGAGTGGGACTTCCTGTCCCACTTCCTCCTTCCACCGAGGGGCTGGTTAGGCGATTAAGCTTAATCGCCTAACTTCAGCCCCTCCCTGTAGGCGATCGCATGGGACACTGACAGTCCCATTGCCTGTCCAATCAGTGGCGGGCCGCGACGCTCGCGCATGCGCAGTGCCGCTCGCACATGCACAGTGGGTGCCCGGCCGTGAAGCCGAAGGCTGTCACAGCCGGATGCCCACAGTTGTGATGAGGACGCCGGCCAGGGAGGGGGGGAGAGGAGCGGAGCCCCGGTCGGCGCGTTGCTGGAACGCTGGAGCAGGTAAGTGTCTGTTTATTAAAAGCCAGCAGCTACACTTTTTGTAGCTGCTGACTTTTAATAAACAAAACTTTTGGCTGGAACACCCCTTTAAATTATTATTGTATTATTACACATTATTTTATTGTACTTTATTCATGATGATGTTTAGTTATTTGTGTATTTGTTTTGCATTTAGTTATTCATTTATTATTACTATTTTATAAAAAAAAAAAAAATTGAGCAGAAAATCATGCAAAAATGTGCGACAAAACATGGGAATACGCACGTTTCCATTCATTTCTATGAGAATAGACGCACCAAAAATGCCCAAATATGCCTGATTTGACCGACAAAAAAAACACCAGAACTTGTTTGAGCTTCAGGTGACCTGGAGTGGAGATGTGGACCAACTCCATAGAGAATCGTTGATTTATTTATTTTTTACTTTATTTTTCTCCTCCGGCGTTTTTTAAGCTATAAAACGCTCAGGTGTGAATGCAGTCTTCTTCCTTCTTCTTCCTTCTTCTTCCTTCTTCTTCCTTCCTTCTTCCTTCTTCTTCCTTCTTCTTCCTTCTTCTTCCTTCTTCTTCCTTCTTCTTCCTTCTTCTTCCTTCTTCTTCCTTCTTCTTCCTTCTTCTTCTTCTTCTTCTTCCTTCTTCTTCTTCTTCTTCTTCTTCTTCTTCTTCTTCTTCTTCTTCTTCTTCTTCTTCTTCTTCTTCCTTCTTCTTCCTTCTTCTTCTTCTTCTTCTTCTTCCTTCTTCCTTCTTCTTCCTTCTTCTTCTTCTTCTTCTTCCTTCTTCTTCTTCTTCTTCTTCCTTCTTCTTCTTCTTCTTCTTCCTTCTTCTTCCTTCTTCTTCCTCCTTCTTCTTCCTTCTTCTTCCTTCTTCTTCTTCCTTCTTCCTTCTTCTTCCTTCTTCTTTCTTCCTTCTTCTTCTTCTTCCTTCTTCTTCTTCCTTCTTCTTCCTTCTTCTTTCTTCTTCGTCTTCCTTCTTCTTTCTTCCTTCTTCTTCTTCTTCTTTCTTCCTTCTTCCTTCTTCTTCCTTCTTCTTTCTTCCTTCTTCCTTCTTCTTCCTTCTTCTTTCTTCTTCCTTCTTCTTCCTTCTTCTTTCTTCTTCTTCTTCTTCTTCCTTCTTCTTTCTTCCTTCTTCTTCTTCTTCCTTCTTCTTTCTTCTTCTTCCTTCTTCTTCTTCTTCTTCCTTCTTCTTTCTTCCTTCTTCCTTCTTCTTTCTTCTTTCTTCTTCCTTCTTCTTCCTTCTTCTTTCTTCCTTCTTCTTCCTTCTTCTTTCTTCCTTCTTCCTTCTTCTTCCTTCTTCTTCCTCCTTCTTCTTCCTTCTTCTTTCTTCCTTCTTCCTTCTTCTTTCTTCCTTCTTCTTCTTTCTTTCTTCTTCCTTCTTCTTCTTCTTCCTTCTTCTTTCTTCCTTCTTCCTTCTTCTTTCTTCCTTCTTCTTCTTCTTCTTCCTTCTTCTTCTTCTTCCTTCTTCTTCCTTCTTCCTTCTTCCTTCTTCTTTCTTCTTCTTCCTTCTTCTTCCTTCTTCTTCTTCTTCCTTCTTCTTCCTTCTTCTTCCTTCTTCTTCCTTCTTCTTCTTCTTCTTCTTCTTCCTTCTTCTTCCTTCTTCTTCCTTCTTCTTCCTTCTTCTTCCTTCTTCTTCTTTCTTCTTCCTTCTTCTTCCTTCTTCTTCCTTCTTCTTCCTTCTTCTTTCTTCCTTCTTTCTTCTTTCTTCTTCTTCTTCTTCCTTCTTCTTTCTTCTTCTTCCTTCTTCCTTCTTCTTCCTTCTTCTTTCTTCCTTCTTCCTTCTTCTTCCTTCTTCTTCTTCTTCTTCTTCTTCTTCTTCTTCTTCTTTCTTCTTCTTCTTCTTTCCTTCTTCTTCTTCTTCTTCTTCTTCTTCTTCTTTCTTCTTCTTCTTCTTCTTCTTCTTCTTCCTTCTTCTTCTTCTTT
>CM056059.1:99316555-99569576 GCA_029574335.1 Rana kukunoris
TATCATGAGGAAAATCTTTTCACACCAGTACATTGCACTAACCATTTTTAAAACCACAAAAAAAAATCTTCAGAGCATTAATATTGCGCATTAGTGTGAATGAACTCCATCTTAACGCCAGAGTAATCTCTACTGATTTTTTTTCCCCCCTAAATGGGCCCCCGGTAGGTTTATGCTATAATGTGCTAGTATTTACTAGCACATTATGACAGGCTTATTTTGTAAACAATGTTCTTCAGCGCTGAGCTGTCATCGCTTCTGGCACTTCCATCTTCACCCAGTCTTCCTTTCTGGATCTCGCTCACACGGCAGTCACGATCGCAGTACAGTGCTCTCTGCATTTACAGCACACTGGTGGTTATTTACGAAGGGCACTTGGAAGTGCAGTCGCTGTAAAATCTGAGATACGTCTGAAATGAGGGGAAGCTCTGCTGATTTTATTATTCAATAATGTGCAAGCTAAAATGCTGTTTTGCTTGCATGTCCCCCTTGGATCTACAGCGACTGCACTTGCAAGTGCATTTGCACTTGTAGTGCAAAGTGGATTTGCCTTTCATAAATGACCCCCATTGTGTCCTGAATGCAGATCACACTGTACATTCGATTTTTTATAGAGCCTTTTGAAAATGTTATACTTTAATGTCAAGCCTCAAAAACAGTATAAAAAAATGTATTAGTTTTTTTTTTTAGCCCTTGAACAAAATATTACCTGTATTTGTTTAAGGCTGCATTCACACCTGAGAGTTTTTAATACAAATCATATAATGTACCTGCAGTTTAGTTTCACTTTTAAACTGGTTTCATGTTTCTGTGATGTAAAGAGACACACAGAACAAAAACAAATACAGGGCAGTGTTTTGTTTTTTAAAATGGTTCTGAGGAGTTTTAGACACATTGTAATGACAGCTTGGATCACAGTGAAAAGCTGCCATGAGATTTTTTATAAGGAGCCAGACAAGCAGGAAGTGTGGAGATCATAACAGAATTACAGCAAGTTCAAAGCAAAAATGAACAATGAGGACATGAAACCAGGACTGCATTAAGGTAAAGGAAGCTATTTAGCTAAAAAAAAATCCCTTTAGTGATCCTTTAAACTCAAAAAAAGAACATGAGCTTCTTTGGGGCAGATTACAGGCGTTTTTCTGCTTTTTACATCGTTGGCCTGTAAATAATTATGGTAAAAACGTGCGACTATGAAACGCTCAGGTGTGAATGCAGCTCGAATGTGCTTCTGAATTTTAAAAAGTATTGACGTTTGCCTTAAAGGTGACTTGTCTTGTACACACAGGAAGTGACGGTCTTTGCTTCTATTCTGTGTAGGTGACAGGTCTGCATAAAACATTCTGTGAGCCTGAATTTTTTTTGTTTTTTTTCTAAACCTTCAGTGTTGTTAATTTACAATGGGTTACCTTGATCTGTTAACAGCAATGCAATAATGTTACGTTGTACGTAATGATGACCTCAATCTCCTGACAGGAAAAAAAATGTTCTCAGGGCCTAATAATCTTATCCTCATTAATACCCCTTTTCCAGTGTGCAGCCTGACAACTGGCAGGTCCAGAAGTTGTCACTTGGTCTCTTTTCCTTCTGCTACAGTTCAGTTAACCAATTGATTTAAGCTGTCTGTAAAAAAGAAACAATTTGACTTATTTACATAACTTCCATTCTGATTTGCTTGTAACAAAGTTTAATAAAACTTTCAGAAATATCATGTTTGTGTCAAATAACTTAGTTTATTTTTTGTTTTAGAAAAAATAAGTGTAAAAGTGTATTTCCACAATGTACTTTAGGCATGCAGATTTTTACGAAGCGCATTTTAATAAAAAAAAATCATTTATTGTAGCGTTGTACCGATACCAAGAATTTGCATGAGTACTAGTGCAAATGCTCCAATAATAAAACCGATACCTTCAAGTCTGAAGACTTTAATTGTCAACCTAAGCCTGGATTCACATGTTTGCGGGGCCAGTTTGCAGTGCAGTTTGTAAAAGTCGGGTGCAGTTTTGTTTAGTGGTTCAGGTGCAATTCCAGAGCAAATTGATAAATTGTATGACTTTGGAAATTGGACCTGTACCAGACCTCCATTTTTATTTTTATTTTTTTTATTGCGCTGCGGCCGGTCCCACACATGTGTAAACTAATTTTGGTTCATACAGTTGTGCTCGTAAGTTCACATACCCTGGCACAAATTATGATTTCTTGGCTGTTTTCCGAGGACACAAATGTTTGTTTCACACAGGATTTCATCAAGCACACAAGTTGACACACAGGGTTTGAATGGCTATTAAAGGTAACCATCCTCATCTGTGATCTGTTTGCTTGTAATTAGTATGTGTGTATGTATAGTGTGTGTGTATAGTGTGTGTGTGTATAGTGCAGGCATCCTCAAACTGCGGCCCTCCAGCTGTTGCGGAACTACAAATCCCATGAGGCATTGTGAAACTCTGATATTCACAGACATGACTGAGCATGATGGGAAATGTAGTTCCTGAACAACTGGAGGGCCATAGTTTGAGGACCCATGGTATAGTGTGTGTGTATAGTGTGTGTGTGTGTGTGTATAGTGTGTATAGTGTGTGTGTGTGTGTGTGTGTGTGTGTGTGTGTGTGTGTGTATATCTATATCTCTATCTCTATATCTATATCTATCGCTGCAATGACATTTCTGGATTCTAAGTCATAGGGAAAGCAAAATAATTGTCAAAGGGTAGTTGATCTGTATAAAACAAGAAAGGGATATAAAAAGATATCCAAGGATTTGAGAATGCCAATTCAGCAGTGTTCTAACTCTAATCAAGAAGTGGAAAATGAGGAGTTCTGTTGAAACCAAACTACGGTCATGTAGACAAACTAAAATTTCAGCTACAACTGCCAGGAAAATTTTTGTTTTGGATGCAAAAAAAAACCCCACAAATAACAGGTGAAATTCTGGCACAAAGTCATTTGGAGTGATGAGACCAAAATTTTACTCTTAAGCCACAATCATAAACACTACATTTGGAGAGTCAAACAGGCCTATGATAAAAGGTACACCATTCCTATTGTGAAACATAAAGGTGGATCACTGATGTTTTGCGGATGTGTGAGCTACAAAGACGCAGGAAATTTGGTTAAAATAAATGGCAAGATGTATGCAGTATATTATCAAATACTGGAGGAACATTTGCATTCACCAGCCCAGAAAGCTGTGCATGGGTCTTACTTGGACATTCCAACATGACCATGATCTCGAACTCAAGGCCAAGTCAACCTGTCATTGGCTACAGCAGAATAAAGTGCAGGTTCTGGCATGGTCATCTGTCTCCCGGCCTCAATATCATTGAGCCACTCTGGGGAAATCTCAAAAATGCAGTTCATGCAAGACAGCCCAAGAATTTCAAGAACTGGAGGCTTTTGACAAGAGGAATGGGCAGCTTTACCATCTGAGAAGCTAAAGAGCCTCATCCAAAAATACCACAAAAGACTTCAAGCTGTTATTGATGTTAAAGGGGGCAATACTCAATAGTAATTGAGGTATGTAAACTTTTGATCAGGGCCATTTGGGTGGTTTCTGTTGGAATTATGATTTTAAAAAGAGGTTAATGGTTGATGGCTTCAGCCAAAACGCTAACCATGAGTGAAAAAAGTTTGTGTTTATCATTCATATTCTCTGAAAAACTACCAATAAATCAAATCAATAAATCATTTCTGCCAGGGTATGTAAACGTATAAGCACAACTGTATGTCATAGGAATCGTATGTGGTGCAAAATGCATCCAATTCTTATATATGTGAACTGGTAATTTTCCATTATTCTAACAACTGTCATGACATCAGTAAATACCTTGAGAAAGGGTATTGGTCTTAAAGCGGAGCTCCACCCAGGAAAACAAAATTTTCCCATGTTTAAAAAAATTAAATAAAAAAAACCTGAAATAAAAAAATACTCACCCGAAATACCTGTTGCTATGCGGAAGTCCGTAATCTGCCTCTTCCACTCCGTGGTGCCTTTTCTTCTTGTCCTTCTGCTTGTGAATGGGGCGCACTGCTTTCTGGGAACTGTGTGTGTTCTCAGAGAGCAGCCGCCCATTCACAAGCCAGCGTGAGACTCACGCAGGCGCAGTAGGAAATGGGCAGTGAAGCCGTACGGCTTCACTGCCTGTTTCCCATAGTGTGAATGGCGGCGCGGGACCCGGAGCGATCGTGGGACCGGCATCGGGGGGGCCCATCAGCACGGGCAAGTAGGACAAGGTAAGTGTCCTTATTTAAAGTCAGCAGCTACACTGTTAGTAGCTGCTGACTTTAAAAAAAAAAAAAAAAAAATTGCGGCTGGAGCTCCGCTTTAAAAACTGGTATTGGTTCATCCCTTATTCATATGAGCTTGTCGGGGTTTGCCATGTTTGTAAAAGGATCCTTTTGCTTGAAGTGCAACCACCGAAAACTTTTTTTTTTTACCTTTTTCTGTGTTGCTTTCAGAGATTTTTTTTCAACACAGGAAATGTCCCCACCCTTCCTTGCTATATCCAAAAGTTAAAAGAAACAGAAAAAAGTGCCATAGGTAACCTTACTGCCCAGGTGCAGGCCTCGGTGTATTTTTACGATCTTCGAAAACCCGTGGAGGTGCTTGTTAAAGTTTGGCTGGATTAAACTTAGGGTCCAGGTAGTGGCTAAAATTACTGGACAGATAATTTTAAGCCTTTTTATTGTCCTAATGGAAACGCCTGATGTCTATTAAAATTATCCATGGACTCCTAGATGGGACTGACAGTCTGAATTTTGAGTTTTGCTTTTATTTGACCACTTCCATCTTAATATAAAATTTTCTTCTGATGAAATACATTGTAAAGCAAGACCATATAATGCAAATACTATTTATAATCTTTCCCCATTATGCTTTTACATGCTTTGAAAATTCATTTCTGGTTCCCCTTTGTTAACCATTCCCCAGTTGTCTTGGTAGTCTGTCAAAAGCTTTTAGGGCAGACCATTAGTTTCACTATTGCCACGAAGGATAACAAAACACATGAAATAATTGCCTTCACTGAGCAGCTGGTCACGTAATACTTGCAGAAGATGATGATCAGAGTTCCTGTATAGTCCTAGTTGACTAATCCTATCATTCCAGAGATCGCATCCTCAGTTCTAGGCTTTTGATTACATGACCAGCTGCTGTTGGATCTTGAAGCAGTGGTTTAATGACCTGTGAATTTCGTGCCTTCTGTTGTCTTTCCTTGGTACTAGGTGTGGCAGTGTGTACAGGGGATGGGGTTGACTTTGCCTGCTGCAAAGATTTTTTTTTGATGTATGAAATGCTGGTGTGGAACCAGCTTTCCATACATTTATGGAACCTATATGATAACAAAGGAAACTTTGAAAAGTGCTAGTATAGGCATTAATGAAGGTAGGTAATAAGGTAATCAGATTTTTTCCCTCCCTAAAATCCAACAAAAGAGCAAAGTGCAAGAGTTTTTCAACAAGCCGGTTGCCATCTCCTCACTCTACGATAGTCTGTTCATTTTGTTTGTCACAATTAAATGGGAAACCAATGATTTGCATGGTTCGTGAAGCCGTATGGCACTCATTTCTGCCCTGGACATCATGAAAAGCCTGGAGTTGGAAATATACATTGAGTGCAATTTTTACTTCACACTGTTTGAGGCCTAAACTGCAAATCCAATTTAAAGACTTATTTCCCCCCCACTTTGATGATCTAACGTTAGGGACAGGGTCAGAAGACAGCATTTCATATAGATAGATATCTGGTTCAGGTTTGTAACATGAAAACCATGTCAGACAAAGGTTCCCCCCCCCCCCCCCCCCCCCCAAAAAAAAAACACTACAAAGGGGGCTCTTGTATCGGATTACTTTTTAAAGATGACATGAACAAAATAGAATACTCCCTGGTGTGTGGACAATAATTGGACTGGTGAAGAGATTTTATTGCGAAGTTCCACTAAGGCAGGCCATAAGTTATGATTTTCTTTCCCTTTCTTTGCCGGGGAAGCACAATTACTGATGGCGAATATAGCCGCTGGCAATAATCGCATGCTAGAAATCAACATTTTGGTTGTATCGATGGATCGACTTGGGTACAATTTAACCTGCCTACAGATGACTCAAATCTCAGCCGTTTCCTGTTGAACTAGTTTGAGATTCGATCCATCTATGGCCGGCTTAAAAGGCTGTTTGGTGTTTCAACTTATGGGAATGTGGATCTTGGACACTTTTCATGTTATCACTGTAAACCATGCACATTGATTTTTACAACTGATCACCAGTTTGTGCACAAAACTGTTTTGGTGATACCTAAGCGCTGGTTGGGGATAGTGGCAGGAAAGGAGTAACCTCTGGTGTCCTAGTACTCGCAACTCTGAAAGTTGCTACTGCTATAGGTCAAACCTTATTAAACAAGAAAAACATTCTTTGTAATTTCATGTTGGGGTCAAGATTTGCTTTATTTGGCAAAAACTTGCAGTAATGTGAATTTTCCCTCTTGATTTTATTTTACCAGCCTTTAACTTTTTTTGACGTTAAACCTAAAGGAATTCAAATTGCCACACACAATTGTATATACATACGCTCTCCTGTAAAAGTTTGTAAATTGATTTAATCCTGTTTTAGTATCTCTTATGTAACTTTTTATTCAGAATTTCTGCAGTGCCGTTCCAGTTGGGTTAGTTTTTTTTTTTTTTTTCCAACTACTGGCCATGATGTTAAACACATTCCATATTCTAAATAATCATTTTTGTAAGACCTGCATGGGTATGCATGTTCCTTTGTACGGCAAAAGACTGAATCCCATTATCTAAAGGCCAAGACTTGACAAACATTTTAGTCTTTCATTATTACTTTGATTTCTTTGAGGCTAGAGCTAAAAGTCTTATGAAAGAGAATGTGGATTTTCACAAAACCCGTTGGAACAGAACTTTGACAAAACCGTAATGCCTAATTTGCGGAATTCCATATGCGTTGTAATTCAAGTTTTAAAACATTTGCAAACTGCATTGGCAGCTTCTTTAATTAAATTTGTGACAATATGCTATCAAGAGGAAGGGGAAAAAAACTGTTGATCCAGGCAATTTACATTAACATTGAACAAAAAAAGTTAGTATTTGGACCAACAACTGACATAATTTTGTTTTCTGGGTGTTTGTTGCATTGCCATGTTTTAGGTGTGACTGCTTTTTACTTTCCTTTGTAAGTTTGCCAATTTTAATTTTTCGACTTAATTTTTTATTTTTTAGAAACATGTCATTCAGATTTATAAAAAGGTAGGATTTAAGTTGCCTATGCATTTTTTGTTTTTCCTGTATACCTTGTCTTACTGGATCTGAGTTTTCTGACTACTAAACCTTTCTGCTGACAACTAAATTTTGGTAGGGCCCTTCCTCTTTACTGTTCACTTGATAATGAACTACGTTATAAGCTGTGCATGTCTTGTGCACTGTGGCACCATAAAGTCTTGCGCATCATAAAATTCACGTTTCATGATTACTAATACACTCCGCATGCTGGCAGCCAAAGATTTGTAGCACTTATAAGAAATGTGAGTTACTTTGTCAAAGTTTATAATGCTCGTGCCCTCACCCACTCCATTGTAGTAATTCAGTGTAGAAATGGCCACCAATATTTCAAATTTCCACAATTGTCATTTTTTAAGTTACCAAGTATTTTGTTTTGTCAAAGGTCCATAAGCATTGGAGCAGAATAGGAGGCACATTTCTGAATCTTGGGCAGATTTCAAAGCTACAGTTTGTAGTAAAGATTTGAATGTATTTATGGGGCATAACTGCATGATATTTTGTATGGGGGGAGTAAGCAAAAAATTTGGAAGCCTGCTGTTTTTGAATCCATTGCATTGCATAGCTTTTACCCTGGACTCTCAAACTAAATCCAAATCGAAAAATGTGCTAAACTTGAGGTTGTGTGAGACCTTTATTAATTGACCACCTAGTATTGTTTTTTTTTTTTTTTTTTTTTAACCGTTGCTTTTTTTTTCTCAAACATTATGGTCAAACATTTTTCAGTGCTGATTTTTATAATCCCTGTAACTTGCTCAAATGCAGTTAGTGAAATTATTGGTCTACTTTGTGCTTTTACAGTATTTGCCACAAATAATGAAAGGATATTTCGTCAACTGTATTCTGGAAAAGGAACAACCCCTTAGGGTGAAATGTTGGTTGAATAGCACTTCATTGTACTAGTCTGTTAGCCAAAGGGTAATAAAATTGCGTAGTATTGCAGTATTTGCAGCATTCGAATGAAAGTTAAGAAAATGTTTTGTTGTTCTGATCACTTATCGTTTTGAGTCCTAGTACACCAGTGTAAGATTTTGTTTCTGCTTGTCTTTGCTTTTTTACAATGTTTTCAATGAGGCTCCCATCTGAAACTGAAAGAAACGGGAGGTATGAGGGCTCAAGGTGAGGGCAATCATATTTATTCCTCTCTTCTAACGTTCACCCGCAAGCATCCAGTTAACCCTTCCATGAGAATGTTTTATGCATGCTGCTTTATATAATTGCAAAAGGCTTGAGTTTCCTGAATTTTTTTTTTTTGTCTATATAGCATTTTCATTTTGCTTCATAGTGCATGAAAATAATTTACTGTTAAAGGACCACATTTTGTTGTGATTTTTGTTAAACATGTTATGAAGGAAGAGGGAAAGGTAGGTAGACACTAGTCTCCCAAAAGTATATTTTGAAAACTGTTTAAGGTGTACTCCTTGCTGTGAAATGTTATCTTGACTGTCGCCATGTCAATTCTGGTTAGGGGTTGATCGATTTTTTTTTTGGCTGCCTTTCAGGCCGATATTCTGTAATGTTAGTTTTACACCGTTCTTTAAAAAAAAGGGGGAAAAAAAAAGTTATTGCTGTCACAAGGAACATAAACATTCCTTGTGACAGTAAGATGCAGTAACGGTGTTCTTTATGAAGGGATCTGTGGTCTATAGGACCCCAAACTCCTCCTCTGCACTTAAAAGTATTCAAAACTTCAAGACCTGTGTTTTTTTGAATACTTTCTATTTTATTTTTAAATGTACGCCTTTAGGATACGATTTCATGAGGGTTTACTAGATGTAGGTTACTAAATCTGAGACACGAACAAAGCCAATCTGGCTATGTCCAGGTCTTCAGCCAGCTGGCGAATGTGGCGGCTGGTCGCTCGTGCCTCCTAGTGGGACGGAGACACTGCTTGTTATACCAGTGAAGCAGCTGCTAAGCTGCATTGGTTACAAGAAAGCGGACCATCTGCTCTAAAGAATGGTACTGCGGTGATACCTGCAGCTACAACTCCTTGAAGCAATATCGCTAAGTTTGTGACCGATACTTCAAAAAAAGTGAATATAGGCTGCACCAATAATCAGTTGACCCCTAATTCTGGTTGATTCACAAGGTCACTTGAGTTTTGTACTACTGGTTTAACTGTGTTGCCTGCATGATCAGATTCTAGTTTGTTTGGATTTAACCCCTTGCTGCCTTATGACATCTTAGGGTTTCGGTGGTTATTCTGGGATGTTTGCACGATCAAGCATCATCCCGTGTTAATTTTCAGGCTGGCAATTCCCTTTACAGTAGAAACCACCGCCTCCTAACCCTAGGCTCTCATTTTGGTTGGGGAGCCTGGAAGCCTTCCGACTGGCGGCATTGGTGAAAGATCAGAAATGTAGGATTTTGGTTTAATGCTTACAAGCTGTTACCAATCTCGGTTTGATCAAATGTTTTAGAGACCAGAGTAGACATCTGGCATCTATTGGACCCCAAAGATTTCCATAAAGTACTTGACACTGCCCATACTATCACAAGGGATGTTGTTCTTCCATCCCTTTTTGATGGCAATAAAGTTGATAAAATGTACAGGGGGTGTGTAAAAATGGGATCAAACACATTTTAAAGCACCCCCATGCTCACACGCACTCACATTTGAATGCAAACTTAAGTACCACTAAATGTCTTTTTATAGTCTACCAAAAATGTAATAGTTTTATATTGTGCACTAGATTTTGTTAGTGTTAAAACAAAAATTAAAAACCTCTTTGCAAAAACTGACCTAAAAAAAAAATTGCAGCACCCACCATCTAGGGCATTTGCTTACAAGAAAGGTGTAATGTTTGAGATTATAAGTAATTTTCTAGCAAAAAAGGAAAGGGTGTTTTTTTTTTTCTTCACGTGTGACAAGTGTCAGCGGCATGGGTGGTGAGTGGTTAAAAGGTATCTGGTAGCTATGGGCAACACGGTTTTCCTCTTTAAACCCTTTTGAAACGTTGTCAAATCATCATATCTATTAAGGCTGAGTTCACACTAGCTGTAGCCGTGTGGTTTGCAAGGGGTCCGGTGCATCCCGGTTCAGTTTCAGGTGCGAGACTGGTCCAAATTTTTGCCTGAATTTGCACCTAAAACGGAGTCAGACACACGGGGTCCTTTTCCAGTGTTCTCCACAGCCACCCCAGAGCTGTGTGAACTGGCTCCATTAAGAGCCGGTCGCAGTCTCCTGTCATGTGAATTGAATGTGGAGAAAAAATCTGCATCCAATTCGCATCAGTGTGAACCCAGCCTAAAGGAAAAAATATATATAACTGACAGAAAAAATACAGAATAATAACTGATGTTTATTAGCAATTACTGCTTCTGTTTTAAAGCTGAGCTTTAGGCTGATAAAAAGGCACCAGAAAATGCAGCTCAAGATTAATACAGCATTAAATGTTTTTTTTTGTTTGTTTTTTTTCTTCTGTTCTTCATTTGAGAAAAGTACCTGAAATTTTGGCTTGACATCAGCTTCTTGTAGTCCCTGTACAGCAGAAATCAGACTAGGAAAATTAGAAGCAACACAGGGAGCCAATTATTTGTGCTACAGTGCTCATGTGCTAATAAAAAGCATGCCGATAGGAGCAGAAAGCAGATCTTAATGATATCACCAGTTGCTTTTCCTTTCACTGTCCAATTGGGGAGGGACAAGACCTGCATGTGTTATCTACAATAGAGAAAAATTGAGCTCTGTGCTGTGTGGCAGAGCTGTGTAGTTCTCAGGACCTGAGGGACAGAAATGCAAATCTTTTGACCAGTAAAATGGCTTCCTTGTATGTATTTCATCTGTGCATTTAGTGGTTTGCCTGAAGTTCAGCTTTAAAGTACTGTATTTATTGGCGTACAACACACTTTTTTATCCTGAAAATAGAGGGTAAACTGTGCCTGTGTGTTATACGCAGGGGCAGTGGAAAGTTCTTTTTTTCCTGAAACTTCCCTCTTAAAGTTAGGGTGCGTGTTATACACCGATTAAATACAGTTATTTGTGAAAAGAATAGAAAAAAAACTTCCACAAGAAGTTTAAGCACCACCTTGGCTTTTTTTTTTTTTATGATCCCTTTAGGTTAGTCTAAGTTTACCACTTGCCCACCGAGCCTATTTTGGCACTTGTCTCCATGTAAAAATCACAATTTCATTTGCTAGAAAATTAATCGGAACCCCCAAACATTTTGATAGAGTTGTGGCCAAAAGTTTTGAGAATTGCACAAATATTAATTTTCTCAAAGTTTGCTGCTAAACTGCTTTTAGATAGAGCTTTGTTTCAGTTGTTTCAGTTTCTGTGATGTAGTGAAATATAATTACATGCAGTTCATGTTTCAAAGGATTTTATCGACAATGACCTGACATTTATGCAAAGAGTCAGTATTTGCAGTGTTGGTCCTTCTCTTTCAGGACCTCTGCAATTCGACTGGGCATGCTCTCCATCAACTTCTGGGCCACTTCCTGGCAGAAACCCATTCTTTCATAATCACTTCTTGGAGTTTGTCAGAATTAGTGGGTTTTTGTTTGTCCACTCGCCTCCCCACAAGTTCTCAATGGGATTAAGATCTGGGGAGTTTCCAGGCCATGGACCCAAAATGTGCTGCAACGTTTTGGTCCCCGAGCCACTTAGTTATCACTTTTGCCTTATGGTACGGTGCTCCATCGTGATGGAAAATGCATTGTTCTTCACCAAACTGTTGTTGGATTGTTGGAAGAAGTTGCTGTTGGAGGGTGTTTTGGTTCCATTCTTCATGCCTGTGTTTTTGGGCAAAATTGTGAGTGAGCCCACTCCCTTGGATGAGAAGCAACCCCACACATGAATGGTTTCAGGATGCTTTACTGTTGGCATGAAACAGGACTGATGGTATCGCTCACTTTCTCCGGACAAGCCTTTTTTCCTGATGCCCCAAACAATCGGAAAGAGGCTTCATCGGAGAATGTGACTTTGCCCCAGTCCTCAGCAGTCCATTTACCATATTTTCTGCAGAAGATCAGTCTGTCCCTGATGTTTTTTTGGAGAGAATTGGCTTCTTTGCTGCCCTTCTTGACACCAGGACATCTTCCAAAAGTTTTCACCTCACTGTGCGTGCAGATGCTGCGCTCACACCTGCCTGCTGCACTGGTGGCACTCCGATCCTGCAGCTGAATCCTCTTTAGGAAACGGTCCTGGCGCTTGCAGGACTTGGGTACCCTGAAGCCGCCTTCACAAATGCAGTGGATTTTTTTTTTTTTTTTTTATGGGATTGGGTTAATTTTAATGGCAAAGAAGAACTTTGCAATTGATTGCAATTCGTCTGATCACTCTTCACAACATTCTGGAGTATATGCAATTTCCCATCTCAAAAACTGAGGCAGCGGACTTTGTGAAAATTAGTATTTGTGTCATTCTCAAAACTTTTTTGGCCATGGAGATATATATATATATATATATGTATATATATATGTGTATATATGTATATGAATATATATATATATATATATATATATATATATATATATATATATTCATATATATTCATATATATATATATATATATATTCATATATATATATATATTCATATTCTTGATTTGCTAAGTAGGGAAGCAAAAATTGAGAACGATCCCATAAGAGATGGACATTTTGAAGGATGGCAACTCCTTTTTTTAAGGTTTTATTTTTCATATAGGAATTGCAAAGCACTGACCCTGCGATCAGGGACAGGAAAGTGAAATGTTTTCTTTCCTTTAATTCTTGGTAGCCCACATCATGCATACAGTGAGTGAAGTTAGAATTCCTAGAAGCAGTGGACAGAAAATTGTCAAGCCCTATATACGATGATACTACTTCTTGTCCCAAACTATCAGTGAATGCAAAAAAAGTTGAGGGCATAATGGGAAATCTTATATAAATTAAGATGGGTATTTTTTTTTTTTTGTCCGGGAGGCAACACAAGGCCCCTCCTGGAACAGTGGAGGAAGGTCTTGTGTGTTGCTTGCCTGGAACAATTGAAATTCACTTACGTAGGATTTCATGGTGTTGTCAGATTTTTTCTGTTTTTGATTCTGCTACTCATGAAGTTGAGATGCAAGGATGAGGATGACCAACACATGCTTGAACCATTTAAAACGGGTCACCAGTTGCAGGTCATACATTTCTTTACCCACAGGTTTTCTTTAGATGTTTAAACCCAGGTCCAGCACAGTGGACTTGTAGGAAAACTTTAAAAGTCAAAGTGTTCTAGGACCTTTGACATTCTTAGTAAATGGTATTCAGAAGTCCACTCTGCTTATAGTTGGGCTAAGTGGGATTTTAATTATTTCTATTTTGGCAGTCTGGTATTTGATTGGAGCCAGATAAATGGGAAAGTAATGACCGTGATTGTGACACTTTTTAGTTGGTCTATCTGTCATGTTTGAAATATCTATCTTCATCAGTTTAATGAAAGCTTTAACATTTTTCTTATGCAAAAGGTTTTCTTTTTGCCACACCGTATTTTGAGCTTGAACTTCAGCTGAGGGTCTGTCCATTTGAAGTGTGCCTTTTTGTTGCCTTGGCTCTTTCAGATGCTAATAAAAGAATTGCTCATTTTGACCTCTGTTCCCAATTGTCCAGAATAATTCATACATATAACTGAAGAATTGGAAGTCGCAGCTGAAGATATAAATAACTTCAGGGGAGATTTTTTTTTTTTCTTCCTCATTGGCCCTCCTGCTACTATGTTCCAGAGTCAGGCAGTAGCAGGGGTTACAACTTCCAGCAGCAAGTTCATAATTTATTACCTATCTGGATGCCAAGCCATGGTTGATGAGCCAGTCTTGACATCCACTGCCTGCAGGTAGTCTCCAAAATGAAGATCAAAGCCCGCCAGATTCACCGACATTATTTAAAGCTGTCACCTAGCCCCTATAGTAAGCCAAAAGGTTTTATGGACTTGACTTACTGCTGTAAATTACATTTAGTCTGTCTGCTTGGTGAAGATGAAAAACAGCCTGAGTGTATTTGAGGGGACACTACTGAATAAACATGGACTCTGTGCCTTCTAGTGATTTTTTTATTTTTTTTTCCCCAACCACATCCTTTAAAATTATTCTGAAGGAGAACATTTCCCTCCCCCCTAAAATAGATGTATTTACTGCTCTGTGCAGTGGTTTTTCACAGAGACCCCCCAAATCTTTTTTGGGTTCCCTCACCAGCACACTCGGCTCCTCCCTTGCAAGTGCCCTTATAGCAAATTGTTTGCTATGGGGGCATTTGTGCGGGTCAAGCCAGGCTGTGTGTGTCTATTGATGCACACAGTGTGACTTGGCACCACCCCCTCTTTACAGGATCTGATTGACTGCTGCAGAAACCTGAGGCGAGTGTGCAGTGCTGCTGCATACAGGCATAGTGCTGGATCAAGATTGCGCTCGGTTACGTTTTTGGGGTGGAGCTGGTTATAGAAATTTTTTTTATTTTTTTTCGTACCTTTTTAATACAGAGAATGCAGTATAGTAAAAACCACTTTACATTTCTTAGAGGTTTTTTTTTCGTTGGGAGTTCAGAAGAAAGACTAATGAAAGTTGGAGGGACAAGGGATATCCTAGAGTCGGGCCAAAGTTCTAAAAGGTGTATATCAAGCCAAAACTTTTTTTTTTTTAGATGGATTACGGAAGGGTTGAAATCTTTTGTCAAACCTTTACTGCTATCTGTGGTCATTAAAGCGGTAGTAAAGTCTATAATAAGGCTTACCTGTAGGTAAACTAAATATCTCCAAATTTGCAGTGTTTAGGAAATACTGAATGCAGCCGGTGACATCACCGGCGCATGTGCTCTAAAGGTCCAGGAAACCATGTCAGACCTCTATCAGGCTCCAACTGCTTCAATCACAGCCCTGGCCACTCATGCAGTTAGACTGAACCTGAAAGGAAGACCAGGGAAAGATGGAAGCCAGATGACAGTACTGCTAGAGGGCTTTGTTCTAAGGTAAGTATTTCATAATATGCTAGTTTGTTATGCATACTAGCTCACGTCTCAAATTTTCCACTAAAAAATGAGGCCTGGTGAGCATGGGCAGCCTGGGAGTTGGGGGGTGGCGGCCGAGCACCACCAGAAATTGGGTTTGAATGGAGCCTTACTTCCAGTGATCGCCCAGAGGAATAGAAGAGAGCTGGCAAGGTCATCAAAACGCAGAACATTGCTGTAACTGCTTTCATTTAAATTTCTGTGTTCCCGCACTGGCTATCGCATACAGCCACGCCTTCTGGCCCAGGTACTTTGTTAGCCATAACACCCATCCAATCTGAGGACATTTGATGTATATCAGTCTCCGGGCCAGGAGGCGGGGCTGTATGTGACAGCAAGCATGGAGAGAACACAGCAATTGAAAGATGTTATAGCGAAGTTCCTCGGTGCTCCTGCCGTAAATACTCTTCCTTGCCTCTACCCCTGCACAGGTAGGCTGCATTGTTGGGCACTGATGAAACTAATATTTTATTTTTATACCTTACTCCTGCATAAAACATTTTGTGAGATAATTTGAGGGCATGTTTAAGGGTGGAATTAAGGGCGGTGCAGGGTAGGGGTTGGGTGGGTCAACTGGTGGCAAGTAACCCTAGAGATCTGGCTAGTAGCTCAGGACTTGAAATGTTGAACCCTGTACAAGCACATTATGCAATTGCCTTACAGGTTTTTTTTTGTAAACTGCAGCAGCTGGTAAACGGTTTAGTAAACTGCAGCAGTTAAGTCGACAATATCTCAGATTTTTCAAAGAAATGGCAAGCGAGGGTAAATATTCCAATTGGGGGCACACCTGCTTTAGTGACAACTTCTTACTTTGGTGTTCTTTCATTCCTGTTTTGTGTTTGGGACAAGATGTAATGGGAATATTGATATTGCACTGATAATTCCCAACGCTCCTATTCCTGAAGATGGCAGTTGGGTATTGGTGGGTGCTGCAGTGACCCTAGGCTGGGAAATGTGGACACACAATGCAAAGAAATGTCAATTTATTACGAGGTCACATGGTACATACAAAGGCAGCGTTTCTGAGCCACTTGCCTGACGAAGGGGCTCTATGTGGCTCTGAAACTTTGCCTTTTGTATGTGTTAAGTGACCTTGTAATAAGGCTTTAGACCCGATTTGAGGAATCCTTGGTGTGCTGGTGACATTTCTTTACATTGGGAAATGGCAGGGATCCAGTTCGCAAAACAATTTAATAAATTTCGTTTTTTGTTTTTTTTTAATCCTTCCCTACTCTATCCAAAAAAAAAAATATTTTGATTTTATGTAAACTTTTCATGTCTATTTGAAAAGATTTTAAATTTAAGAACGGTCACAAAAAGATATTAAAAAAATTACAGATTGTTAAAATAATAAAGCGCTGAAGTAAAGCCTGAAACACATCAGGGATTGTTTACTAAAAGTGGAAAGATCTGGTGCAGCTCTGCATATAAGCCAATCGGCTTCCAGGTTTTATTGTCGAAGTGTAACTGAACAAGCTGAAGTTGGAAGCTAATTGGCTACCATGTACAGCTGCACCAGATTAAGTGCACCAGTTTTAGTACATCTCCCCCACTGTGCCCAGCTCATCACAATATCATATCCTAATATTTCACCTTGACCTGATAGATGACAAACAGCGTCACTTTTTTTTTTCTTCTAGTCGTAACGTGTCAGGGGACCAGAAAGACGAGAACAAAGACTCCAAGCCACGGTCTCTACGTTTTACGTGGAGCATGAAAACTACCAGTTCCATGGATCCCAACGACATGATGCGTGAGATCCGCAAGGTTCTAGATGCCAACAACTGCGACTACGAGCAGCGAGAGCGCTTCTTGCTTTTCTGTGTCCACGGGGATGGCCATGCCGAAAATCTCGTCCAGTGGGAAATGGAAGTGTGCAAGTTGCCGAGACTGTCTCTGAACGGTGTCCGCTTTAAGCGGATATCTGGAACCTCCATAGCTTTCAAAAACATTGCTTCCAAAATTGCCAATGAGTTAAAACTGTAAAGAAGGAAACATAACTAGGCAGGAAGGAGAACAATCATTGTAAAATACGTAGCAATTTGAGGTGTTTTTTTCCCTGAGAACACTGGTTTAATGTATAGAATTATTTAGGCAATAATTCCTGCATCTCCTGAAATTATGATATGACAAAAAAGGAACAAGCTGCTGGAACGGGAGGGAGAGTTGGACTTTTTTTTTATTTTATATAAATATATATATAAGTGCACTACAGCATTAAAAGTTGCCTAATATGTAAATTATTTACTTTTGGCTTTTTTCCTGTGCTCTGTTCATTGCGATGATATGTTATCCATCTAATATATTTCCTTATTGATATCCATTCTGTATGCGTGTGCAAGTATGGATGTTCCATTTGCACTGAGCACACAGTATTGTGTTTAAAAAGAAAAAAAAAATGATGGCTGTTATTAAACAGACCTATTGTACAACCCCCCCACCCTCCCTTTTCTGTTTTTTTTTCACATGATCATGTTTCAGAAAAAAAAAAACGGTTATTTTATTTTGGGTTTTTTTTTCTTTTCTTTTTTTTGTTACAAAGAATTTTTTTAGACTAAGTGTTAATTTTCACATGTTCTATTCTGACAGTATTTTCCTTGTCTGATTTGAGACGGTAAAAAAAAACAAAGTTTAGTGACCTAAGGTATGAGAATTGTAATTGATTAGGAGTGAGATGACCAGCAATTAAATGGTGTCCCTGCTGAAGGTGGCTCAAGAGTGTCATTCTTTTTAAACCCTGGTAACCATTGATATGAAAATGTGGTGTACTTTATTTGAATTTAAAAATCCACAACCCTTAAAGCGGAGGTTCACCCTAATTTGCAAGTCTTCTTTCAACTAAAGGGCTCAGTCTGTATTAAAACAGTTCGTTATTATAAAAATTTTAAATCGCTTCCATACCTTTTTTTTTTTTTTTTTTTTTTTTTTAATCCTATGTGAACCGGGCACTTCCTGGTCTGTGTCCTGCGGGCCTGGGCGTGTCGTTCTGTTCTAGCATACCTGCAATGCTTCCTGGGATGAGAGCGTCACGCTGCCCAGGAGAGAAATCTCAATTGCAGCACACCAAATCTCACGTTATTTCTGCACGTCACATGACTCTTGCAGCCAGTTATGTGACGAGGGCGGATACAATAGCGCCATTTTAACTGGTGGAAACCTGTTGTAACACATCATACATCTTTTCAAAACGATTTGGTACATGCTGGCATTCACTTACCTTTTCATCAGCTGCTCAGTGCGTTCTGAACAGCTGATAGAAAAAATCTCTTGTGTGTCGTAACAACGGGGCGAGTCCTTTTCAGGACGCTGCCCGTTGTCACTGTGCAGTGTTGACGGTGCGGCTCGCGATCAACACTGCGCATGCGTGGGATAGAGCGGTGAATGCTGGGACTACAGCATTCACCGAATCCCAGAAGGAAGTCCTGTTGGGCTTCAGACTGCCCAGAACTAAGATGGAAATGTCCATCTATAATTTTTATAAAATACTTTTTATTTTTTTTGGGAAATCCTAATGCAGGCGCCTACAATACCAGGACGGGGTGAGTAAACGATTGTATGTGTTAACAGTGGGGAAAAAGGCTTATTAAAAAAAAAACGGATTTTGGCGGAACCACCGTTTTAAGAAAAAAAAAACTGGCCAATGCTTTTCCAAAATGCAAGGTATGTAGATGGACTCCCACTAGGATAGTTGGATCACTATGTAGGTAGGATCACAAGGCAAGGAACTAACCTGAGGTTTAATGGGTCACTTTGCTGCAAACACTAAACTTTTGTCTTTATTAAAGGTGCAGCATGTGCATCGTATTTCATTACATTTTTGTCCAGTTGTCACTGAATGTTCAGAAAAAATTGCCAGCCTGTGGCAACCACTGTTGGCCTTGTCTGTGTGAGATTCCGTTTTTTAGCAAATTAAAGCATCAACGTCTGAAAAATCACCTGGGATGATCTTAATTGGAGAAGTAATTATTCTTTGCCAGTATGATTTCATCTTAATGAAAATTTGATGCCACTCTCATTGCCATATACAGAAATGAAGTCTTGTATTTCTTTGTATGTTAAGACCCATTATAGATGGACTAAATGTTTACTGGGCATAGGCATTGTCATTTTGAAAGTCGGTGTACTTTATTAGTTTCACAACAAGCGTGTTTTAAAGTAGACTAAACTTGTGTTTGATAGCTGGCAGCGAAGGAGTAATAAATCTGTAACTGTGGAGAAAATTCTGCAACAGTGCTGGCCACATGGCTAAACCAATGGGGCATTGGTCGTTTAAATGCTATTAATGAGGCAGATCAGAGTTTGGGCTTGCTCATTCTTCCTTATAATGAATATGTGTACCCAGGGTGTAAGCTATGGGGCCAGCACCTAAAGGTAGCTTAGACAAGTATTTAAAGGATATACAGTAAAAACTTAAACCCTCCAATCTGAGAATGATGATGATATCTCGGCCTTATTAGATCTGTAGTTGCCACGGTGCTGCACACATGACCAGGTATGACCTAAGTCATTTAAGGGCTTAAAGCATATGTGATTAACCTGTGACACTCCAGCTGTTGCTGAACTACAAGTCCCATCAGACCTCGGAGTCATTTTTGTAATTTTAGTGGTTTGCAATGCCTTATGGGACGTGTACAACTGGAGGGCCACAGGTTGAGCGAGCATGCATGTCTTTAAAATGTCCTGTTGAGAGCAGACATAACACTGACCACTGCGCCAGGTATTGCCAGAGCCATGCTTTGAATGTAGCATACACTACACATGCAGAATGTAAATGAAAAGACTGCAGAAATCAACATGGGCATGGTTAAACCTAATCAAACATGCCAAATCCTGGATCCACAGCATGCATGCATACATACAAGTTCTGATTTCAAATGCCCACATGCTTGTTTTGGGGCCAGTAACTCAAAGTATAGACACTATTGGATCACTGACAGCCAGGTATCAAGTTTTTTGGAAGGGGGGGGTCAGAAATGGCAGTGTATATGGTTCCCTCAGTTATTCAGAGAATAAGTGGACACTGAAATTTGCGTTCGGGTTTTTCCACTCTGGTGTGCAGTTTTCACTCGTAATCTGCCTATACAATTATTTTACTGTTTTTTTTTTTTTTGAGCCTTTCAGGGTTTTGATATCTTAGCTGGAAAAGAGAAAATTTATGTTGAAATAAAAAAAATTCATGTACAGAAAAGGCTTGTTCTCCCTTTTTGTGATATAAAATCTTAAACAATATATTCTGCTATTCAAACTATCATCTGGAGCCTTCACACCCACTGGAGTTGTAGAGGGGGAGATGTGGTGACAACCATGGCTTCCTCCATAGATAGAATGTGGTGAGTAAGCATTGTCGCCAGAGGCCAGGAAGTGTATTACTCGCAGGATCACCAGGTGAAAATGAGGCCAATATGGTGCTTGTTTTAACATAAGTTCTAGAGATTACCTTAATGAAGCGCTAGTAGACCCTGTCTGGGCACCTGTTGCCCATTACACCCAAGGCTGCCATTTGTCTGACTTTGAAGGTACAGAAGAGAGTTCTGCTCAAGGAACTATCTTCTCAGATTGTCTTGTCTGCTGTGGCTCTAGTATCCCTGGTAGACAGGCAGGTCCATGCTGACGTTGACATTTTTTAGTAAAACAAAGTACATTTGTAGTTTTTCATAGACACCAGTAGAAATACTTGAATGAAGAAAAAAAAACATGCAAGAGACACTGGGACTTTCATGTGAGTCCATACGAAGTATGAAAGAACAAACCTTTGGTGAGCTCACTGGCTCAGGTTGGCCTATTCGCAACAGCCAAGGCTACCTTACAGTGGGTACCTCAGCAGGTTGGCAGAAAATAAGTGCACTAATTGAAGGAGCGCCAGACCAAAAGCTAAGAGTCCAAATTAACGTATTAGTTTATATGGTAAGTCGTCTACTTGGGAAGAAGTTTAGGATCCGGGAGCTAGTTCCCAAGTCCAACTAAGATCAAACAAGTGCACTGATCAGTGTGCTCTGAGGGGGGGATTCGCTGCACCAACATTGCTTGTATTGGAACGGCGATCTGTCAGGTTTTTTCTTTGTTCAAAATAAAAATGGTGTACCCAGCTTTACACGATTGGACATCCAAACACATGTTCGCATCTTTGAAAGTTTGCAAGTTTAACATTTGTATGTGGGGGACTTGCTGTACTAAAACAGCCAACACTGACCCCCTGAAATACTGTGTTTTTTTATTATATATATATATATATATATACACACGTTTTAAGATTTTATTTGGACTCTTATTCTTTGGTCATGTGCTCAGTTTGCGCAGCGCTTTACAACATTAGGGGAGACAGTACAGATATAATTCGATACAAGAAGGATCAGAGGGCCCTGCTTGTTAGAGCTTACAGTCGAAATGTGTATACAGCCTGATCATATAATGGATTCAACTTCTTCAGGGATTGCTTTCAACAGTCTTCTAAAACCTGTACTCTGCATGGCTCTCGATTTGTTTACCTGAAAAAAATCTGACTTGGCAGGGCCATTATTTTGTGTGATATTAAATACTGAAAATTGTTAATACATGATCAGGTGCATGGTTAAGATATCTATAGATGGGCAGTTAATCCCACAGCTGAAATGGATTGGGGAGGTACCTGTATGTGCCGTGGAAGCCCCAGGATCTTCCAGAAATTTGGTAAGATCTTTGGAGGAGCTGTGCCAGGAAATGGGGTTGAATCAAAGGCATGGTAAGATCAACAAGTGTGTTTTAACTTATCAATTAGGGCAAAAGCAACCAAATAAGAGCATCTTTGTTGGGGTTTACATAAACTTTTTTTAATTTGCAGGTTGAAAAAAATGAAACGGGTGTGCTCTGAATGCCTGTTCCAACGTTAAATAGTGATTTATGTGGGTTACTCTTTCATATCTAATTTTGCTTTTTAGTATTATTTGTGGAGCATCCCTAGGGCCCTAAACCCCCCAAGGAACCTTTTTATAAAAACAGCTAGCAAGTTGATGCTTTTAGTGCTCTCCCTTATTGGTCAAGAAATGGTGATAGGTGCCACTGTCTGTCCCCTCTCCATTAGTTTGTGCCTATATTTCACAGTAAGATGTCAGGCATAAAAAGTGAATGGTTGTGTGTACATGGTATTGCGCATTGTTTTGTGCTCCAAGAATAGGTGCAGGGAACTACCCCTTTCCAAGTCACCTGTTGTCTCTGACCCTACCCACTCCCAATACGGTGCTATTTTAGATAATACAGAAGTATCATTGGTGGTACTAAGTAATTTGCGAACAAGAAAAAGCAGTAACATAAATACCCTGCAAAAATAGACCACACACCCACCCACCAACCTACCCCCCCCTTCCAGTAATAATGGACCACCTGCAATAAAATCCCCCCCCCCCCCCCCCAGCAACAATAGACCCCCTGCAGCACTAGACCCCCCCCCCTCCCTCAACAGTAGATTCCTCCCAAGCAACATAAGACCTATCCCCAGCAACAATAGACACCCCTGCAAAAATCACCTCCAGCAATAGACTCCCCTGCAGCACACCCCAACACCTCTTGACATTGCATACATTCAGTGGGAAAAGTCCTAGGACCGCGTTCCAACGGAAAAAAAATAAAATAAAAATTCTTCTGTGCATTGGGATTGGCTTGCACATGCGCCTGCAATGCATTTCCCCCAAAACATGGAACTTTCACATTCAGAAAGTACATTGTACGCGCATGTGCAGGTAAACACATGCATAGGCGTATCAGTGTCTACATGAGTACAGCTATGCACCACCTTGAGAGTGAAAAACTTCTGGGAATTTTAGGCTAGACATATTTTGTCCCGGTGATGTAAAATTCCCTTGGACCTATGAAAAAATTGGACCGCGTCGCTTCCGGTGCTCGTACGTCAGGAGCACAGCTGATTGCCGGTCCACCGGGCATGCACAGACGCTTTTTCTGTCTGTGAAAAATCCTATTCTTGTGTGGGTGGAGGCGGAGCAAGATTCTGAATTACATTACCTCCAGCCCCATCCCTAACAGACACTAGCCTGCTGCGGAGGAGGGGAGTACGTTGTAATATATATAGTGTGGGGGACTCAGTGTATACATTGTATCCTCTATGGGAGGAGCTGCACCATCAGCCAATCACATTCTATCTTCAGATTAATTCTGTCTTCTCCAGTCTTAGTAAATCTTCCCCCAATATACCACACATTGTAGGGATTACCCCACCACAATCCTCCCAGTTGTAGGGATCACCCCCCCACCACCATCCTCCCAGTTGTAGGGATCACCCCCCCACCACCATCCTCCCAGTTGTAGGGATCACCCCCCCACCACCATCCTCCCAGCTGTAGGGATCACCCCCCCACCACCATCCTCCCAGCTGTAGGGATCATCCCCACACCATCCTCCCAGCTGTAGGGATCATCCCCACACCATCCTCCCAGCTGTAGGGATCATCCCCAGACCATCCTCCAACTGTAGGGATCACCACCACCATCCCAGCTGTAGAGATCAGCCTCCCTCCACCACCATCCTCCCAGCTGTAGGGATCACCCGCCCCACCACCATCCTCCCAGCTGTAGGGATCACCCGCCCCACCACCATCCTCCCAGCTGTAGGGATCAGCCCCTCACCATCCTCCCAGCTGTAGGGGTCACCCCCACCACCATTCTCCCAGCTTTAGGGATCACCCCCCACCACCATCCTCCCAGCTGTAGGGATCACTCCCCCCACCACCACCACCATCCTCCCAGCTGTAGGGATCAGGGGTAATTCCTACAGCTGGGAGGATGGGATGGGGGGGGTGATGCCTACAGCTGAGAGGATGGTGAGGGGCTGATCCCTACAGCTGGGAGGATGGTGGTGGGGGGGTGATCCCTACAATGTGTGGTATATTGGGGGGAAGATTTACTAAGACTGAAAAAGACAGAATGAATCTGACGATAGAATGTGATTGGCTAATGGTGCAGCTCCTCCCATAGAGGATACAATGTATACACTAAGTCCCCCACATTCTATATCAGGGATATGCAATTAGCGGACCTCCAGCTGTTGCAGAACTACAATTCCCATGAGGCATAGCAAGACTATGACAGCCACAAGCATGACACCCAGAGGCAAAAGCATGATGGGACTTTTTTGCAACAGCTGGAGGTCCGCTAATTGCATATCCCTGCTCTATATAATACAACGTCCTCCCCTCCTCTGCGCTCAGCAGCAGGCTAGTGTCTGTTAGGGACATGGGGTGGAGGCGGTGCTGGCGATAATATAATTCAGAATCTTGTTCCGCCCACCCAAGTCTATGTTTTTTATGGACCTAAAAAAGCGTCTGCTTTAGGGAAGGGGCTGGAGGCAGTGCTGGCGGTAATGTAATTCAGAATCTTGCTCCGCCTCCATCCCGCCCACCCAAGTCTAGGATTTTCACGGACCGAAAAAAGCATCTGCGCATGCGCCGTGGACCCGCGATCAGCTGTGAGCCTGACGTACGAGCACCGGAAGTGATGCGGTCCGATTTTTTTCAAAGGTCCGAGGGAATTTTACATCACTGGCAAATGTCCATTTTGATCGAGACATAATGCTAGGGTTACAGCTGGCTTTGTCTCTTGCTTTATTCCGTTTTTTTTTGCAAAGATTTCTATTACAGTATGTGTGGTGTGGAAGTAAATATATTGAAGAAACACATGCACCAGCGTGACTTTAATGTTACAATAATTTTATAAAGACCAATACATATCATGCATAGAATTGTAATGTGGGGATTTATTTACAATGATGCAAAGAAAAAAAACTCTGATGACCACCTACTTTGCAAGTGGAGTTATCAGCATCCATGTTTAATGAGGACGCTCTTCATGTTGTTGCTGGAGATGGATAAGAGAACTGTAAGTATTTATAGGCTGAAGAAAAGGGGGGGGGGGGGGGTTGGTGTATCTGAGTATCCCCCAACTAACCGTTAGGCTCTAACTGCACCAAGCTAAATGTTTCAGTATACTTTCCACTTTTGCAGAGTCTGGCCTTGCCCTCCTCTGGCTGCAGCTATGCCAACTCCTCGATTGACACTGATTCAGCCAGGGGTCCCTAAAGAGCATTTTGGCAAAGACCTAAAGCTGAACTGTGGGATTGGAAAATGTTGTTTAACCACTTGCCTACCGGGCACTTTCACCCCCTTCCTGCCCAGACCAATTTTCAACTTTCAGTACTGTCAAGTGGTATTGGTGGTATTTAATCACTCCTGTTTTATTTATTTTTTGCAAAAAAGTTTTTCTTAGGTTGACAGTGAATTTTGTAAATAAGTACATTTTCTACACTGATGAAGACACTAATATGCCACACTAGTGGGTAATGCTAGGCAGCACTGACTGGTGTCACTGATGGGGCTGTACTGTAATCAAGGCGCTGCTGATCAGTGCCCTGATTACCCATACAGTTTCCCCCTGCATGGAGATGTCACTTTCACCCCCTTCCTGCCCAGGCCAATTTTCAGCTTTCAGTACTGTCACACTTTAAATGACAATTGCACGATCATGCAGCACTCAAATTACATTTATTTTACACAAATAGAGATTTCTTGTTGCTGCCTCGGACCAAACAAGGAGAAAATACCATGTGCTAGTACAAAATTAAAATGTGTACAAATGCTAGAAGTTTGACTAATAAAATGGAAGAACTGGAACTGCTGTTACATGAGGAAGATTTTGACTTTGTTGGAGTATCAGAAACCTGGTTTGACAGCTCATATGACTGGCTAGCGACTGTGTACAGGGGTATTCCCTGTACGAGAGGACAGGATCGGTAGAAGAGAGGGGGGAGTGTGCCTGTATGTTAGCAGTGATTTGCTAGTAAATATGAGGGATGACGTTATTAACCACTTCAGCCCTGGAAGAATTTACCCCCTTCCTGACCAGAGCCCTTTTTGCGATTCGGCACGGCGTCGCTTTAACTGACAATTGCGCGAACGTGCAAAGTTGCACCCAATGGAAAATTGACGTCCTTCTCTCTCCCCCCCCCCCCCCCCACAAATAGTTTCTTTTGGTGGTATTTTATCACCTCCGTGGTTTTTTATTTTTTGCGCTATAAACAAAAAAAGTGTCAATTTGGGGAAAAAAAAGGATTTTTTTCACTTTTTACTACAATAAATATCCCCAAAAAAATATATAAAAAAAACAAATTTCTTTCTCAGTTTAGGCCGGTATGTATTCTACATATTTTTGGTAAAATTGCAATAAGCGTATATTGATTTGCGCAAAAGTTATAGCGTCCACAAACTAGGGGATAGTTTTATATTGTATTTTTTTATAAGTAATGGCGGCAATTTATTGTGACTGCAACCTTATATCGGACACTTGACACTATTTTGGGACCATTGTCATTTATACAGTGATCAGTGCTATAAAAATGCAATGATTACTGTGTAAATGATGCTGGCCGGGAAGGGGTTAAGTGTGTCCTAGGGAGTGATTCTAACTGGGGGGGGTGTGTGGGCTGCAAGTGACACGACAGTGATCGCTGCTCCCGATGACAGGAAGCAGTGGATCACTGTGTTTACTATAGGCATAACACGGAAATGCCTTGTTTATATAGACATCTCCCTGTTCTGCAGCCCTGTGACACGATCGTGGAACATCGAGGACGTGGCGGGCGCGTGCCTGCAAGGCAGCAAATTCAAAGCAACGTACAAGTATGTTGCTTTGCGCAGCCGTGCCATTCTGACGACGTATCGGCATTAGCCGCTCGGCAAGTGGTTAAGGGGGGCAAACGAGGAGGTTCAATCCTTCTGGCTAGAGCTTCAAGGGGATAAAACAAACAGGAAATGTAATAGGGGGTATATGCTACAGGCTCCCTAACCTGCAGGAGTAAGAGATCAAGCTCCTCTCACCATTTGAAATGGAAGCAAGGCAGACCAAAGTTATTATGGAAGAGTTTAATTATCTGAATATTGACCGGCATATGGAACTGCATACTCCTCTAATGCCTGAAATTTCTTGAATGTCTTGTACTTGTCTTGGGTCACTTGCTAAAAACATCAGCTAGAAATTATGCTCTGAATTTATTGTAGAAAAAAAAGAAATGATGCTCTTGAAAAAGCGAACTTTATTCTTAAAGGTAAAATAAGCCTGCAAAAGAGTTCCTTGTTAAAACACATTCTCATATGGGGGTTACAGCATGCCTGCCTGCCTCGTCTCTCTGTCAGAGACTTTTAATAGCAACTACAAGTAGCCATTTCAACACATTATGCAGGCATGGCCCACTATTGTCTCACCAACAGAAAACTCACCCATCTGGAGCACATACATATAGACCAAAAGTGGCTCCAAGAAATGGGTCATCATGAAAGTTTAGGAATCCTTTTGCTTAAGGGGTCACTAAAATATATATATTTTTTTTTTAGCTAAATAGCTTCCTTTACCCTGATGCAGTCCTGGTTCCATGTCCTCATTGTCCGTTTTTGCTGTAATCCTCCTCTGTTCTGCACACTTCCTGGTTGTCTGTTTCCTTATGAAAAAAGTACTGGGAGCTTTTCTCTGTGGTCTCTAATCAAGGAGGTGTGATTACTGTGTGTCTAAAACCCCTCAGAACCAATCAGTTTCATTTTAAAAACAAACGCTGCCCTGTATTGGCTCTGTGTCTCTGTACTTCACACAAGCATGAAACTAGATGAAAAACGAAACTGAAACTGCAGGCACATTATATGATTGATTTTTTTTAATCTATTTTTAATCATTTTTAAAAGGAATCAGTTAACTATTACGTCTCTATACCCTGTAAGCAGTCATTTCAGAAAAAAAAAAAAAAAAAATCCTTTACAACTCCTTTAAAGCAAAGGATTGGACAAGCAGATTGAATTTCAGAATTTTCCAGATTACTTGCTTCCCATTTGACTATTTCCAAATTCCATATCTACCTGAAAGGCTGAGAGCTTGTAGTGATTTCAATACAGAATATTTGGAAAATAAAGCCACAGATGCCAAGTGAGCGTATATTTCTCATGATCGTACACAGTTGTCACCATACCATTTGTCCTCATTGCAATGCTTTCCCTCCTGCTCTCAAGACAACTCTAAAATTTAGGATTGCCACAAAATTTCTGCCTCGGTTACAATGATCACCTAGACACGAAAAGGAAGTGAATCTACCTAGTGGGGACAAAGACATCAATAAAAGCACAACACAGGGTCTAACTCTTCCCTGCTCTGTTCAGAACTTTAGACACTAATGTGTCAAGTCTATTCATCCAAATCGCAGACTATGATCAAACATGTCCTGTGAATAAGGATAAATGAGTACTTATTAATATATTGCATTGTAGAGGAGGTGTATTCAAGAGGGTGACCATGGCATATGCTTGCTAGAGTAGCTCTGCTGCTATGTGGGATTTTTCTCCATGAATCCAGCACACCCATTACTACTGTCTGGAAATTTCAACCCTGTTTTGCCTGCTGGTGATGACAAGAGGTTGGCTACACTCTGCTAATCAGCTTGGTAAATTAGCAGGACAACAGGTGGTGAGGTGAGACTCAAATGAAGGACTGGCACGCAGCAGGGGTTGGACAAGCAAAATTCATCTCTTAGGCTGCTTGCACACTGAGGTGCTTTGCAGGCACTATTGCACTAAAAATAGCGCCTGCAATGCGCCCTGAACGAGCCACTCCTTTCTATCCAGTGTGAAAGTCTGAGGGCTTTCACACTGGAGCGTTGGGCTGGCGGGACACAAAAAAAAAAGTCCTGCCAGCCACATCTTTGAGGAGCAGTAAAAACTCTGCTCCTATAGCGCCCCTGCCCATTGAAAACAATGGGGTCACGTCTCCAACCTGCCCCCAACATGCTTTTTGCTGGTGTTTTTAACCCTTTTTCGGCTTCTAGCGGGGGTTCACGGCAAACACAACAGTAAAACGCCGCTAAAAATAGCGGCTCTTTACCGCCAGCGCACCCAGCGACTCAGTGTGAAAGTAGCCTACTGTAACTGATCAGAGGCTGCCAGATAGCTCTAACCTCCAAAATAGATTCTCTCCAAGCTGACATTGGCTGAATCCGCCAGCATCTGGAAATATTTTTTGCTATTGCCTGATCGAGGCAGAATGTCAGACTGGTGACTAAAAACTCAACTAGAGAATGTACGGCAGTGCTGCGCACCCTGCAAGTTAAGGCCCATTCCTTGGAATCAAAGGTGGAGGTTGCAGAGAACCGCAATAGGAGAAACAATTATCACATCCTGGGGCTGCCTGAAGGTACAGAGGGCCGGGATCCAGCTTCCTTCACTTAAACCCTTTCTCCTCATCCTGCTCTCTCAGGCACACTTTAGCTTTTCATCAGAATGTCAGCTACCAGAGGCTCCCCAGGAGCCCCTCTAAGCACCTTTATCCTACATCTCCTTAACGTTTGTGACTGTGACACTGTCCTTTGGGAGGAAAAGAGACAGGAGTCCCTGTGCTGTATAGCCAGCTCATGATCATTAAAGATTATTAAAGGAGTTGTAATGGAAAAAAAAATGTTTGGCTGAAATAACTGTTTACAGGGTATAGAGACATAATAGTTAACTGATTCCTTTTGAAAACGATCAAAATCAATCATATAATGTACCTTCAGTTTCAGTTTCATTTTTCCATGCTGTTTCCTGGTTCTCTGATGTACAGAGCAGTGATGTACATGTACAGGGCAGTGATGGTTTTGAAAACGAAACTGATTGGTGCTGTGGGGTTTTAGACACACAGTAATCGCACCTCCTTGATTAGTGACTACAGAGAGAAAGCTCCCAGGACTGTGGTTATAAGGAAACAGACAACCAGGAAGTGTGGAGATCAGAGAAGGATTACAGCAACTTGAGAGCAAAAAGAACAATGAGGACATGAAAACAGCACTGCATTAAGGTAAAGGAAGCTATAAAAAAAAAAATCCTTTACAAACCCTTTAAGTAGAAAAACACAAGCGCTGTAAATTCTTTTGATGAGGTAGAGCTTGCTTTCCCCTGCAAAATACTCGAAAACAGCAGGGGAGAGCTAAGGATTTGGGATGGGGACTCTACTTCCTTCTTCACTTCACCAGAGGATGCCTCAGCAGTGTATTGAGACTGTCCAGATTATGAGACTGAATCTAGTCCAGTGATGGTGAACCTTGACACCCCAGATGTTTTGGGACTACATTTCCCATGATGCTCATGCACTCCGCAGTGTAGTTGAGCATCATGGGAAATGTAGTTCCAAAACATCTGGGGTGCCAAGGTTCACCATCACTGATCTAGTCTGTCTGTTGTAGAGGTGCAGTAAAAAAAAATGGCATGGGGGCAGAGGATTCAAGGTTAGTAGGGCAGTGTACAAAGCCCATTAGACTGTAGGAGAGTATACAGGGGATTACTAGAGCAGTGTACAGGGGGGTCAGCAGTTCAGAGGATGAGAGGTCAGCAGGGCAGTGTACAGGTGGTTAGTAGGCAGATGATGGGAGTGTAAATTTTTTTTTGTTTCTAAATGAATAAAAATATATTTGTGAAATCATCCTATAACCAAGAATCTATTTATTCACCTCTAGTATGCAAATTTTTTTTTTGCTAATTATTTATAATATTTAGCGCCTAAGAGCCATTAAGAGTTATGACAAAAAACATATACAGTTTTGTACAAAAATAAATAAAAAATCTCTTACAGATGTAGATAAATCTGAACGAGCGTACATAAATACAGTAATAGGACAATAGTAGTGTAATATCAGGAAATTCATTCTACAATGTAATTCATCACTAATAAAGCATAGATCAGAATGCAGTATGTATTCTGTGGATGTGACTCTATACAGTGATACATATATATATTTTTGATGTGAATAGGTGGGGGGATAACTAGACTATAAAGTAGAAAAAAAAAAAAAAAGTAACAATGAAATTGAATGTTTTGTATAAAAGGGAGATTGTGTCTCACTGTATTGTCCAGGCTGCTCTACACTGGCTATTCACAGGCGCTATCCCACTACTGATCAGCACGGGGGTTTTGACCTGCTCCGTTTCCGACCTGGACCGGTTCACCCCTCCTTAGGACAACCTGGTGGCCCCAGGCTCCCCTAGAGCCACCATATTGATACCGATCTTAGCGTGGACACCCAATCGACATAGCACAGGGTAGACCAGAACTCCTGGACTCAAGCAATCCGACAGTCTCAGCCTCCCAAGTAGCTGGGATTACAGACACACGCCACCGTGCCCGGCGAGGAAACAGGCTTCCCTCTGTAACCAGAAGCTGAAAGATAAGTGATGTTCAGAGATTAATACTGCCATCTAGTGTCAATATTGCTAACTGCGCGTGCTCTGTTACCAGTACAATCAACCAAGTCACCACAGTACAGCATAGTTGTTACATTCACATATGAGATTTTATATTATTTTTTTATAAATACATTTTGTAATGCTTATGCCCACTTCACATCTTTGTTTCCCACCTAGATGAGAATGGTGTTGGTTGCTTGTTATGCACAAGTGTGGGATTTGTCATTATTATGATACCGTATAAACAAAATAATTCTCTATAGGGTGTGCTGTAACCCTCATATAGAGTAACAGCACACATGTCCTGTCCCTCTATCATACAGGCTCTCAATACTGCCTAAAAGTGGACATTTTGACACATTATGCAAATTTAGGCCATTTAATACAGTATGCAAGCATTGACCACTGTTGTTACTATTAGGAAATCTACCCCGAAGAATGTCATGTAACCATTGCTGGAGTACATACAACATACATGGAAACTGTCCCAGATTTGCTGTGACAGTCCAGCCCATTACAGTCCCATGTCAGCTGCCTAAATATGTCCTTGCTGCTAAATATGTACATCATCAGGACCAGAATATTCCGCCAGCAGTCTCCAGCCCAGAGGAATTTGAGGAAGGACAGAAGAAAGGCGTTACCTGTGCTACCACCTCCTGTGTGAGTCCCCACCCACTCTGCGTCTGAGTTTGTCATAGTGTGTTCAATGCACCCCAAACCCCGATCTCCAGGGCTGGACTGGGACAAAAATGTGGCCCTGGTCTTCATCCAGACCGGCCCAGGGCACAACACATCAGGGTACAGTGCACATCAGGGCACAACACGTACAGGGAACATCACATCAGTGTACAAGGCACAGCACATCAGGGCCCATCACAGCACACCACATTGAGGCACAGCACATCAGGGCACATCGGGGGACTGGGCACATAGCACATCAGGGACACAGGCACAGGGCGCACATCAGGGACACAGGCACAGGGCGCACATCAGGGCACATTGTTTACCAGCCAGCATGCAGAGTAGCGCAGGCAGGAATCATGTGTAATAAGTTCTCTCTCATGTCTCGCTGTGGCTGCTCCCCGCCCCCCGGCGGCCCCTCCTCTTTTCTCGTCCATCCCAGATGATGTCACAAGAAAATGGGGATAGAAGAGAGGAGGGGCCGCCAGGGGCGGGGAGCGGCCGCAACGAGACATGAGAGAAAACTTATTACACACGCTTCCTGCCTGCGCTACTCTGCATGCTGGCTAAGTGGCTAAAACTCGATCTACCCATCAAGCGCCAGCTGTCAGCAATTGACGGATAGATGGCCGCGGACCTCCTACCTCGGACCGGCCCACTGAGCCATCGGCCCACCGGGAATCTTCCGGTAGTCCCAATGGCCAGTCCATTCCTGGCAATCTCCACTGCTGGCCTCAGAACCCAAAGGCAGAAGGTGAGGGGGGTGAGTGTGTGGGGGAGATGAGCTGAGTCTGCAGGAGGGTGGTAGGCACTGGTTCTGCGGCCCAAAGTGTGCGAAGAATATATACTAATACACCACCAGCAGCTTGAATCGTTGATATTTCATGTCGTTTATGACAAATTCTGACCCTACCATCTGAATGTTGCATCTGAAATTGAGACTCATCAGACCAGGCAACATTTTTCCAATCTTCTATTGTCCAGTTTTGGTGAGTCTGTATGTAGCCTCAGTTTCCTGTTCTTAGCTGGTAGGAGTGGCAACCGGTGAGGTATTTTGCTGCTGTAGCCCATCTGCTTCAAGGTTCGATGTGTTGTGTGCTCAGAGATGGTATTCTTCATACCTTGGTTGTAACAAGTAGTCATTTGAGTTACTGTTGCCTTTCTATCATCTCAAACCAGTCTGCCCATTCTCCTCTGACCTCTAACGTCGACCAGGCATTTTTGTCCACACAACCCCCACTCACTGGATATTTTCTCTTTTATGGACCATTCTTTGTTAACTCTAGAGGTTGTGCGTGAAAATTCCAGTAGGTCAGCAGTTTTTGAAATACTCAGAATAGCCCGCCTGGCACTAACAACCATGCCACATTCATAGTCACTTAAATCCCCTTTAGTCCCCATTCTGATGCTCGTTTGGAACTTCAGCAAGTCGTCTTCACCACATATAGATGCCTAAATGCATTGAATTGCTGCCACGTGATTGGCTGATTAGCAATTTATGTTATCAAGCAATTGAACAGGTGTACCTAATAAGGTGGCCGGTGAGTGGACATTCCACACTCCTCTTCTCCATATACTACCCCCATCATACACTCTGCACTCTTCTGCTGCATACTGTATATTGGCCAATGTTTCACCCTGTTCCCTTCTTTCCTGAAAATCTGCCTTTCATCATATCCTCCTCCTGCACATAATCCCACCGTCATACATTCTGCACTCCCTTCCTGCCCATACTGTCCCACCGCCATACCCTCCACACTCTTCCCCTACAAATCTAAGAAATCTCCTTACCTGCACTTTAATGATAAAATGAGTCTTTTCATTCACATCACAGACAATGTTTACACACATGTCCTGCAAATAAGGAGATACATGTGACTGATAAATGACTACTGTTCCATTGTTATTAATATATTAGCATTGTAGTTATCAGCACCAACAAGGTTCCTACAAGTCTCTAGGCGTAGAACTACAAGTGTCAGCATGCACTGCCAGCAAAAGGGCTTACAGACTACACTAGACAGGGACCTGCACAGCAGCTGTAGGGAAAGGTTGGCTGCCTTTAGTGTTGGGATATCAACAGTGGTGGCTGGTGCTCAAATATTTGCTCAAAAGTTTTGGGGGGGTGCAAACAGACGAAAAAAACATCAATTGCAGCCTCACTGTGCCCATCAAACGCAGCCACTGTGCCATGCCATTAATTGTCGCCACTGCGCCATCAATTGTCACAACTGTGCCATCAATTGTTGCCACTGTGCCATGCCATCAATTGTCGCCACTGTGCCATCAATTGTCACCACTGTGCCATGCCATCAAACGCAGCCACTGTGCCATGCCATCAAACGCAGCTACTGTGTCATCAATTGTCGCCACTCTGCCCATCAATTGTCACCACTGTGCCCATCAATTTCCGCCAGTTTGCCCCTCAAAAGCCACCAGATTGCTGCCCCCCGTCCCCCAGCACTTCCCTTTCTTGGGTCACCCGTCCTCCCTCGATGTATTCTCCCGAGTCCCACCCTCGATGTCGCTTCAGTCAATCAGGTTACCGGTAACCAGACCCAGTGAACCTGATTGGCTGAGACGAGTGTCAGTGTTAACCAGGGAGCCCCCCCCCCCCTGCGTCCCCTGGTCAACTATTTAGAAGCCAATTAGAGCCAACAGGCTTTAATGGGAGAGACTATCAGAGCCACTGGCTCTGATAGGTACTTCTAAACACCAACCAACTGCTGTTATTCAGATGGCCGGCGCTCACCAGGGGGCCGGACCATCTGAAAAGTGGGCAGCAGCGGCAACAATACATAGAGATTCATTAATCTCTATGTATTGTACACTTGAGTGCCAGTGCAGGAGAGAGAGGGGGCGGCGCTCCTGCTCCCACTATGGACGCACCGCCGCTTAATATCAATACACATTTCTAGAGCTATCAGCTACACCTGACATAATAACCACAACACAGTCACTGAGCTCTGTGATGACAGCCTGTATATCTATGGTGTTCTATCTATCCATCATTCTTCTGTGACATCACAGAACCTTCTACTATTGTTGCTCCCAGCTTCTATGTTCTCATTTGCATGCAGAAAAAAACAAAACAATCTCTACTTTCTAGGACAGTGGCCTCCAAACGGTCCCTTTGCTTGCCTTTATCTGGCCCTTGGGGCACTATTCCATGAACTGACACCAATCATGGGGCACCATTCCCCTACTGCAGTGTTTCTCAATTCCAGTCCTCACGCCCCCCCAACAGGTCAGGTTTTCAGGATTTTCATTATTTTGCACAGGATATTTGATCAGTTTCACTGCCTCAGTAATTCCCACAGCTGTTTCATCTGAGGGAAATCCTGAAAACATGACCTGTTGGGGGGGCTTGAGGACTGGAGTTGAGGAACACTACCCTACTGACACCATCAATGGGACACTACATTCCTCCCATTGATACAAACAATAGTGCCTTATTCCTCCCATTAAAAGCATGATGGGGCACTAATGCTGGGGCAATTTTTACACTGGCCACAGTCCGGCCCCCCCTAAAGCCTGAAGGACAGTAAACTGGCCATTTGCTTATAAAGTTTGGAGACTCCTGGAGATATAGGAATCTGAGCTGGGAGACCCCCAGTGGTGATAATGGAAAATTGCATTGAGCTGGAAATGCATTATTTGCCATTCACCAGCAGGGGTCAGTGCTGCCTATAGAATTTCTTGTGTTTCCAAATGAATACAAATACAAGTCACCCTATAACCAATAATAATTGTATTCAACTATGGAATGTCATTTTTGTTTTTACAAAATCCCTTATTTATATTAATAGGAGGCATTGAAATTGCGATGAAAAAAAGTATGTACAGATTTGTCCAAAAAAAATTTGGATCCCTTTACACAGAGGAGAGTTTTGATACAATTTATTTTTGATGTGAATAGGTGGGGGGATAACTAGACTATAAAGTAGAAAAAAAAAAAAAAAGTAACAATGAAATTGAATGTTTTGTATAAAAGGGAGATTGTGTCTCACTGTATTGTCCAGGCTGCTCTACACTGGCTATTCACAGGCGCTATCCCACTACTGATCAGCACGGGGGTTTTGACCTGCTCCGTTTCCGACCTGGACCGGTTCACCCCTCCTTAGGACAACCTGGTGGCCCCAGGCTCCCCTAGAGCCACCATATTGATACCGATCTTAGCGTGGACACCCAATCGACATAGCACAGGGTAGACCAGAACTCCTGGACTCAAGCAATCCGACAGCCTCAGCCTCCCAAGTAGCTGGGATTACAGACACACGCCACCGTGCCCGGCGAGGAAACAGGCTTCCCTCTGTAACCAGAAGCTGAAAGATAAGTGATGTTCAGAGATTAATACTGCCATCTAGTGTCAATATTGCTAACTGCGCGTGCTCTGTTACCAGTACAATCAACCAAGTCACCACAGTACAGCATAGTTGTTACATTCACATATGAGATTTTATATTATTTTTTAAATACATTTTGTAATGCTTATGCCCACTTCACATCTTTGTTTCCCACCTAGATGAGAATGGTGTTGGTTGCTTGTTATGCACAAGTGTGGGATTTGTCATTACCAGAGCTTTTTTTCTCAGAAAATAGGTGCAGGAACTCAACCACGACCCGTTCAGATTTCACAAACAGTAGAAGGGTCTTAAAGGGGCATTAAATACCAGAATTGCATTACATACAGTGTGCAGAGTTCAGGGGGTTACAAAGCAGTCACTTGTAAACACAGAAACCAGACTTCTGTGTTCACAAGTGATTGTGGTGAGCAGGGACCAAAAGGGTCTGAGCCAAAGGTGGTGGAACTGAGTTCCCCCAAGTTCCCCCAGAAAAAAAGCCCTGGTCATTACTATGATACCTTATAAACAAAATAATTCTCTATAGGGTGTGCTGTAATCCTCATATAGAGTAACAGCACACATGTCCTGTCCCTCTATCATACAGGCTCCCAATACTGCCTAAAAGTCGACATTTTGACACATTATGCACATTTAAGCAATTTAATACAGTATGCAAGCATTGACCACTGTTGTTACTATTAGGAAATCTACCCCGAAGAATGTCATGTAACCATTGCTGGAGTACATACAACATACATGGAAACTGTCCCAGATTTGCTGTGACAGTCCAGCCCATTACAGTCCCATGTCAGCAGCCTAAATATGTCCTTGCTGCTAAATATGTACATCATCAGGACCAGAATATTCCGCCAGCAGTCTCCAGCCCAGAGGAATTTGAGGAAGGACAGAAGAAAGGCGTTACCTGTGCTACCACCTCCTGTGTGAGTCCCCACCCACTCTGCGTCTGAGTTTGTCATAGTGTGTTCAATGCACCCCAAACCCCGATCTCCAGGGCTGGACTGGGACAAAAATGTGGCCCTGGTCTTCATCCAGACCGGCCCAGGGCACAACACATCAGGGCACAACACATCAGGGCACAACACATCAGGGCACAACACGTACAGGGAACATCACATCAGTGTACAAGGCACAGCACATCAGGGCCCATCGGGGGACTGGGCACATAGCACATCAGGGCACGAGGCACATAGTACATCAGGGACACAGGCACAGGGCGCACATCAGGGCACATTGTTTACCAGCCAGCATGCAGAGTAGCGCAGGCAGGAATCATGTGTAATAAGTTCTCTCTCATGTCTCGCTGTGGCTGCTCCCCGCACCCGGCGGCCTCTCCTCTCTTCTCGTTTATCCCAGATGATGTCACAAGCAAATGGGGATAGAAGAGAGAAGGGGCCGCCAGGGGCGGGGAGCGGGCGCAACGAGACATGAGAGAAAACTTATTACACACGCTTCCTGCCTGCGCTACTCTGCATGCTGGCTAAGTGGCTAAAACTCGATCTACCCATCAAGCGCCAGCTGTCAGCGATTGACGGATAGATGGCCGCGGACCTCCTACCTCGGACCGGCCCACTGAGCCATCGGCCCACCGGGAATCTTCCGGTAGTCCCAATGGCCAGTTCATTCCTGGCAATCTCCACTGCTGGCCTCAGCACCCAAAGGCAGAAGGTGAGGGGGGTGAGTGTGTGGGGGAGATGAGCTGAGTCTGCAGGAGGGTGGTAGGCACTGGTTCTGCGGCCCAAAGTGTGCGAAGAATATATACTAATACACCACCAGCAGCTTGAATCGTTGATATTTCATGTCGTTTATGACAAATTCTGACCCTACTATCTGAATGTTGCATCTGAAATTGAGACTCATCAGACCAGGCAACATTTTTCCAATCTTCTATTGTCCAGTTTTGGTGAGTCTGTATGTAGCCTCAGTTTCCTGTTCTTAGCTGGTAGGAGTGGCAACCGGTGGGGTATTTTGCTGCTGTAGCCCATCTGCTTCAAGGTTCGATGTGTTGTGTGCTCAGAGATGGTATTCTTCATACCTTGGTTGTAACAAGTAGTCATTTGAGTTACTGTTGCCTTTCTATCATCTCAAACCAGTCTGCCCATTCTCCTCTGACCTCTAACGTCGACCAGGCATTTTTGTCCACACAACCCCCACTCACTGGATATTTTCTCTTTTATGGACCATTCTTTGTTAACTCTAGAGGTTGTGCGTGAAAATTCCAGTAGGTCAGCAGTTTTTGAAATACTCAGAATAGCCCGCCTGGCACTAACAACCATGCCACATTCAAAGTCACTTAAATCCCCTTAAGTCCCCATTCTGATGCTCGTTTGGAACTTCAGCAAGTCGTCTTCACCACATATAGATGCCTAAATGCATTGAATTGCTGCCACGTGATTGGCTGATTAGCAATTTATGTTATCAAGCAATTGAACAGGTGTACCTAATAAGGTGGCCGGTGAGTGGACATTCCACACTCCTCTTCTCCATATACTACCCCCATCATACACTCTGCACTCTTCTGCTGCATACTGTATATTGGCCAATGTTTCACCCTGTTCCCTTCTTTCCTGAAAATCTGCCTTTCATCATATCCTCCTCCTGCACATAATCCCACCGTCATACATTCTGCACTCCCTTCCTGCCCATACTGTCCCACCGCCATACCCTCCACACTCTTCCCCTACAAATCTAAGAAATCTCCTTACCTGCACTTTAATGATAAAATGAGTCTTTTCATTCACATCACAGACAATGTTTACACACATGTCCTGCAAATAAGGAGATCAATGTGACTGATAAATGACTACTGTTCCATTGTTATTAATATATTAGCATTGTAGTTATCAGCACCAACAAGGTTCCTACAAGTCTCTAGGCGTAGAACTACAAGTGTCAGCATGCACTGCCAGCAAAAGGGCTTACAGACTACACTAGACAGGGACCTGCACAGCAGCTGTAGGGAAAGGTTGGCTGCCTTTAGTGTTGGGATATCAACAGTGGTGGCTGGTGCTCAAATATTTGCTCAAAAGTTTTGGGGGGGTGCAAACAGACGAAAAAAACATCAATTGCAGCCTCACTGTGCCCATCAAACGCAGCCACTGTGCCATGCCATTAATTGTCGCCACTGCGCCATCAATTGTCACAACTGTGCCATCAATTGTTGCCACTGTGCCATGCCATCAATTGTCGCCACTGTGCCATCAATTGTCACCACTGTGCCATGCCATCAAACGCAGCCACTGTGCCATGCCATCAAACGCAGCTACTGTGTCATCAATTGTCGCCACTCTGCCCATCAATTGTCACCACTGTGCCCATCAATTTCCGCCAGTTTGCCCCTCAAAAGCCACCAGATTGCTGCCCCCCGTCCCCCAGCACTTCCCTTTCTTGGGTCACCCGTCCTCCCTCGATGTATTCTCCCGAGTCCCACCCTCGATGTCGCTTCAGTCAATCAGGTTACCGGTAACCAGACCCAGTGAACCTGATTGGCTGAGACGAGTGTCAGTGTTAACCAGGGAGCCCCCCCCCCCCTGCGTCCCCTGGTCAACTATTTAGAAGCCAATTAGAGCCAACAGGCTTTAATGGGAGAGACTATCAGAGCCACTGGCTCTGATAGGTACTTCTAAACACCAACCAACTGCTGTTATTCAGATGGCCGGCGCTCACCAGGGGGCCGGACCATCTGAAAAGTGGGCAGCAGCGGCAACAATACATAGAGATTCATTAATCTCTATGTATTGTACACTTGAGTGCCAGTGCAGGAGAGAGAGGGGGCGGCGCTCCTGCTCCCACTATGGACGCACCGCCGCTTAATATCAATACACATTTCTAGAGCTATCAGCTACACCTGACATAATAACCACAACACAGTCACTGAGCTCTGTGATGACAGCCTGTATATCTATGGTGTTCTATCTATCCATCATTCTTCTGTGACATCACAGAACCTTCTACTATTGTTGCTCCCAGCTTCTATGTTCTCATTTGCATGCAGAAAAAAACAAAACAATCTCTACTTTCTAGGACAGTGGCCTCCAAACGGTCCCTTTGCTTGCCTTTATCTGGCCCTTGGGGCACTATTCCATGAACTGACACCAATCATGGGGCACCATTCCCCTACTGCAGTGTTTCTCAATTCCAGTCCTCACGCCCCCCCAACAGGTCAGGTTTTCAGGATTTTCATTATTTTGCACAGGATATTTGATCAGTTTCACTGCCTCAGTAATTCCCACAGCTGTTTCATCTGAGGGAAATCCTGAAAACATGACCTGTTGGGGGGGCTTGAGGACTGGAGTTGAGGAACACTACCCTACTGACACCATCAATGGGACACTACATTCCTCCCATTGATACAAACAATAGTGCCTTATTCCTCCCATTAAAAGCATGATGGGGCACTAATGCTGGGGCAATTTTTACACTGGCCACAGTCCGGCCCCCCCTAAAGCCTGAAGGACAGTAAACTGGCCATTTGCTTATAAAGTTTGGAGACTCCTGGAGATATAGGAATCTGAGCTGGGAGACCCCCAGTGGTGATAATGGAAAATTGCATTGAGCTGGAAATGCATTATTTGCCATTCACCAGCAGGGGTCAGTGCTGCCTATAGAATTTCTTGTGTTTCCAAATGAATACAAATACAAGTCACCCTATAACCAATAATAATTGTATTCAACTATGGAATGTCATTTTTGTTTTTACAAAATCCCTTATTTATATTAATAGGAGGCATTGAAATTGCGATGAAAAAAAGTATGTACAGATTTGTCCAAAAAAAATTTGGATCCCTTTACACAGAGGAGAGTTTTGATACAATTTATTTTTGATGTGAATAGGTGGGGGGATAACTAGACTATAAAGTAGAAAAAAAAAAAAAAAGTAACAATGAAATTGAATGTTTTGTATAAAAGGGAGATTGTGTCTCACTGTATTGTCCAGGCTGCTCTACACTGGCTATTCACAGGCGCTATCCCACTACTGATCAGCACGGGGGTTTTGACCTGCTCCGTTTCCGACCTGGACCGGTTCACCCCTCCTTAGGACAACCTGGTGGCCCCAGGCTCCCCTAGAGCCACCATATTGATACCGATCTTAGCGTGGACACCCAATCGACATAGCACAGGGTAGACCAGAACTCCTGGACTCAAGCAATCCGACAGCCTCAGCCTCCCAAGTAGCTGGGATTACAGACACACGCCACCGTGCCCGGCGAGGAAACAGGCTTCCCTCTGTAACCAGAAGCTGAAAGATAAGTGATGTTCAGAGATTAATACTGCCATCTAGTGTCAATATTGCTAACTGCGCGTGCTCTGTTACCAGTACAATCAACCAAGTCACCACAGTACAGCATAGTTGTTACATTCACATATGAGATTTTATATTATTTTTTAAATACATTTTGTAATGCTTATGCCCACTTCACATCTTTGTTTCCCACCTAGATGAGAATGGTGTTGGTTGCTTGTTATGCACAAGTGTGGGATTTGTCATTACCAGAGCTTTTTTTCTCAGAAAATAGGTGCAGGAACTCAACCACGACCCGTTCAGATTTCACAAACAGTAGAAGGGTCTTAAAGGGGCATTAAATACCAGAATTGCATTACATACAGTGTGCAGAGTTCAGGGGGTTACAAAGCAGTCACTTGTAAACACAGAAACCAGACTTCTGTGTTCACAAGTGATTGTGGTGAGCAGGGACCAAAAGGGTCTGAGCCAAAGGTGGTGGAACTGAGTTCCCCCAAGTTCCCCCAGAAAAAAAGCCCTGGTCATTACTATGATACCTTATAAACAAAATAATTCTCTATAGGGTGTGCTGTAATCCTCATATAGAGTAACAGCACACATGTCCTGTCCCTCTATCATACAGGCTCCCAATACTGCCTAAAAGTCGACATTTTGACACATTATGCACATTTAAGCAATTTAATACAGTATGCAAGCATTGACCACTGTTGTTACTATTAGGAAATCTACCCCGAAGAATGTCATGTAACCATTGCTGGAGTACATACAACATACATGGAAACTGTCCCAGATTTGCTGTGACAGTCCAGCCCATTACAGTCCCATGTCAGCAGCCTAAATATGTCCTTGCTGCTAAATATGTACATCATCAGGACCAGAATATTCCGCCAGCAGTCTCCAGCCCAGAGGAATTTGAGGAAGGACAGAAGAAAGGCGTTACCTGTGCTACCACCTCCTGTGTGAGTCCCCACCCACTCTGCGTCTGAGTTTGTCATAGTGTGTTCAATGCACCCCAAACCCCGATCTCCAGGGCTGGACTGGGACAAAAATGTGGCCCTGGTCTTCATCCAGACCGGCCCAGGGCACAACACATCAGGGCACAACACATCAGGGCACAACACATCAGGGCACAACACGTACAGGGAACATCACATCAGTGTACAAGGCACAGCACATCAGGGCCCATCGGGGGACTGGGCACATAGCACATCAGGGCACGAGGCACATAGTACATCAGGGACACAGGCACAGGGCGCACATCAGGGCACATTGTTTACCAGCCAGCATGCAGAGTAGCGCAGGCAGGAATCATGTGTAATAAGTTCTCTCTCATGTCTCGCTGTGGCTGCTCCCCGCACCCGGCGGCCTCTCCTCTCTTCTCGTTTATCCCAGATGATGTCACAAGCAAATGGGGATAGAAGAGAGAAGGGGCCGCCAGGGGCGGGGAGCGGGCGCAACGAGACATGAGAGAAAACTTATTACACACGCTTCCTGCCTGCGCTACTCTGCATGCTGGCTAAGTGGCTAAAACTCGATCTACCCATCAAGCGCCAGCTGTCAGCGATTGACGGATAGATGGCCGCGGACCTCCTACCTCGGACCGGCCCACTGAGCCATCGGCCCACCGGGAATCTTCCGGTAGTCCCAATGGCCAGTTCATTCCTGGCAATCTCCACTGCTGGCCTCAGCACCCAAAGGCAGAAGGTGAGGGGGGTGAGTGTGTGGGGGAGATGAGCTGAGTCTGCAGGAGGGTGGTAGGCACTGGTTCTGCGGCCCAAAGTGTGCGAAGAATATATACTAATACACCACCAGCAGCTTGAATCGTTGATATTTCATGTCGTTTATGACAAATTCTGACCCTACTATCTGAATGTTGCATCTGAAATTGAGACTCATCAGACCAGGCAACATTTTTCCAATCTTCTATTGTCCAGTTTTGGTGAGTCTGTATGTAGCCTCAGTTTCCTGTTCTTAGCTGGTAGGAGTGGCAACCGGTGGGGTATTTTGCTGCTGTAGCCCATCTGCTTCAAGGTTCGATGTGTTGTGTGCTCAGAGATGGTATTCTTCATACCTTGGTTGTAACAAGTAGTCATTTGAGTTACTGTTGCCTTTCTATCATCTCAAACCAGTCTGCCCATTCTCCTCTGACCTCTAACGTCGACCAGGCATTTTTGTCCACACAACCCCCACTCACTGGATATTTTCTCTTTTATGGACCATTCTTTGTTAACTCTAGAGGTTGTGCGTGAAAATTCCAGTAGGTCAGCAGTTTTTGAAATACTCAGAATAGCCCGCCTGGCACTAACAACCATGCCACATTCAAAGTCACTTAAATCCCCTTAAGTCCCCATTCTGATGCTCGTTTGGAACTTCAGCAAGTCGTCTTCACCACATATAGATGCCTAAATGCATTGAATTGCTGCCACGTGATTGGCTGATTAGCAATTTATGTTATCAAGCAATTGAACAGGTGTACCTAATAAGGTGGCCGGTGAGTGGACATTCCACACTCCTCTTCTCCATATACTACCCCCATCATACACTCTGCACTCTTCTGCTGCATACTGTATATTGGCCAATGTTTCACCCTGTTCCCTTCTTTCCTGAAAATCTGCCTTTCATCATATCCTCCTCCTGCACATAATCCCACCGTCATACATTCTGCACTCCCTTCCTGCCCATACTGTCCCACCGCCATACCCTCCACACTCTTCCCCTACAAATCTAAGAAATCTCCTTACCTGCACTTTAATGATAAAATGAGTCTTTTCATTCACATCACAGACAATGTTTACACACATGTCCTGCAAATAAGGAGATCAATGTGACCAGGGCTGGACTGGGACAACAATTTGGCCCTGGATTTCATCCAGACTGGCCCACTTTGTCAGGTCTCTCCCATGGCAGCCAGACAACTCCCGCCCCCCCGGCCACCCAAGCCCCCTCTCCCCCATCACTAACCACTAACCGTTGTACTTTATTAGAGTAGAACGGCTGGTACTGGTACTCTTATAGGCAGTACCAGTGGGGTAGTTAGACATTATTTTACCCGGGGAAAGAATCAGTTCGGTCCCCCCCCCCCCCCCCCCATGGGACAAGACTAGGCAGAAGTGAGAAACTCCCAGGCCATAGCTGTTGAGTAATCTGTCTGTCCCCTCCCCTGTGCTCCTTCTGGCCCCCCCCCCCCATGCTCCTCTGTTGTCCCCCCTGCTTCTCTGGTCCCCCCCCCCCCCTGCTCCTCTGTTCCCCCCCAGGTGAGCGCTGCGGGGAGGGAGAGGAGGTGAGCGACAAAGGAGCGGAGGGGGGCGGCGGTCCGCTGTCACTGAAGCCGGCCCACTGAGCCATCGGCCCACCGGGAAATTCCCTGTAGTCCCAATGGCCAGTCCATCCCTGAATGTGACTGATAAATAACTACTGTTCCATTGTTATTAATATATTAGCATTGTAGTTATCAGCACCAACAAGGTTCCTACAAGTCTCTAGGCGTAGAACTACAAGTGTCAGCATGCACTGCCAGCAAAAGGGCTTACAGACTACACTAGACAGGGACCTTCACAGCAGCTGTAGGGAAAGGTTGGCTGTCTTTTGTGTTGGGATATCAACAGTGGTGGCTGGTGCTCAAATATTTGCTCAAAAGTTTTGGGGGGGTGCAAAAAAACATCAATTGCAGCCTCACTGTGCCTATCAAACGCAGCCACTGTGCCCATCAATTGTCGCCACTGTGCCCATCAATTCTCGCCACTGTGCCATGCCATCAATTGTAGCCACCGTGCCATCAAATGCAGCCACTGTGCCCAGCAATTGTCGCCACTGTGCCATGCCATTAATTGTCGCCACTGTGCCATCAATTGTCACAACTGTGCCATCAATTGTTGCCACTGTGCCATCATTGACAGCTACTGTGCCATGCCATCAAACGCAGCCACTGTGCCATGCTATTTAACGCAGTCACTGTGCCATCAATTGTCGCCACGGTGCCATCAATTGTCGCCACTGTGGCATCAATTGTCGCCACTGTGCCATTAAACACAGCCACTGTGCCATGCAATCAAATGCAACCACTGTGCCATGCCATCAAACGCAGCCACCGTGCCATCAATTGTCACTACTGTGCCATCAATTGTCACCACTGTGCCATCAATTGTCCCCACTGTGCCATGCCATCAATGCAGCCACTGTGCCATCAATTGTCCCCACTGTGCCATCAATTGTCCCCACTGTGCCATGCCATCAAACACAGCCACTGTGCCATGCCATCAAACGCAGCTACTGTGCCATCAATTGCCGCCACTGTGCCTATCCATTGTCGCCACTGTGCCCATCAATTGCCGCCACTGTGCCCCTCAAAAGCCGCCAGATTGCTGCCCCCCTGTCCCCCAGCACATATCTTTCTCGGGTCAGCCATCCTCCCTCGATGTCTTCTACCGAGTCCCGCCCTCAATGTCGCTTCAGTCAATCAGGTTACCGGTAACCAGACCCGGCGAACCTGATTGGCTGAGACGAGTGTCAGTGTTAACCAGGGAACGCACCCCCCCTGCGTCCCCTGGTTAACTATTTGGAAGCCGATTAGAGCCAACAGGCTGTAATGGGAGAGACTATCAGAGCCACTGGCTCTGATAGGTACTTCTAAACACCAATCAACTGCTGTTATTCAGATGGCCGGCGCTCACCAGGGGGCCGGCCATCTGAATAGTGGGCAGCAGCGGAGACAATACATAGAGATTCATTAATCTCTATGTATTGTACACTTGAGTGCCAGTGCAGGAGAGAGAGGGGGCGGCGCTCCTGCGCCCACTATGGACGCACCACCTCTTGATATCAATACACATTTCTAGAGCTATCAGCTACACCTGACATAATAACCACAACACAGTCACTGAGCTCTGTGATGACAGCCTGTATATCTATGGTGTTCTATCTATCCATCATTCTTCTGTGCCATCACAGAACCTTCTACTATTGCTGCTCCCAGCTTCTATGTTCTCATTTGCATGCAGAAAAAAAAAAAATTCTAGGACAGTGGCCTCCAAACGGTCCCTTTGCTTGCCTTTATCTGACCCTTGGGGCACTATTCCATGGACTGACACCAATCATGGGTCACCATTCCCCTACTGACACCATCAATGGGACACTATATTCCTCCCATTGATACTAACAATAGTGCCTTATTCCTCCCATTAAAAGCATGATGGGGCACTAATGCTGGGGCAATTTTTACTCCCACTGGCCACAGTCCGGCCCCCCTAAAGCCTGAAGGACAGTAAACTGGCCCTTTGCTTATAAAGTTTGGAGACTCCTGGAGATATAGGAATCTGAGCTGGGAGACCCCCAGTGGTGATAATGGAAAATTGCATTGAGCTGGAAATGCATTATTTGCCATTCACCAGCAGGGGTCAGTGCTGCCTATAGAATTTCTTGTGTTTCCAAATGAATACAAATACAAGTCATCCTATAACCAATAATAATTGTATTCAACTATGGAATGTTTTACAAAATCCCTTATTTATAGTAATAGGAGGCATTGAGATTGCGATGAAAAAAAGTATGTACAGATTTGTCCAAAAAAATTTGGATCCCTTTACACAGAGGAGAGTTTTGATACAATATATCTTTGATGTGAATAGGTGGGGGGGATAACTAGACTATAAAGTAAAAAAAAAAAAAAAGTAACAATGAATTTGAATGTTTTGTATAAAAGGGAGATTGTGTCTCACTGTATTGTCCAGGCTGCTCTACACTGGCTATTCACAGGCGCTATCCCACTACTGATCAGCACGGGGGTTTTGACCTGCTCCGTTTCCGACCTGGACCGGTTCACCCCTCCTTAGGACAACCTGGTGGCCCCAGGCTCCCCTAGAGCCACCATATTGATACCGATCTTAGCGTGGACACCCAATCGACATAGCACAGGGTAGACCAGAACTCCTGGACTCAAGCAATCCGACAGCCTCAGCCTCCCAAGTAGCTGGGATTACAGACACACGCCACCGTGCCCGGCGAGGAAACAGGCTTCCCTCTGTAACCAGAAGCTGAAAGATAAGTGATGTTCAGAGATTAATACTGCCATCTAGTGTCAATATTGCTAACTGTGCGTGCTCTGTTACCAGTACAATCAACCAAGTCACCACAGTACAGCATAGTTGTTACATTCACATATGAGATTTTATATTATTTTTTATAAATACATTTTGTAATGCTTATGCCCACTTCACATCTTTGTTTCCCACCTAGATGAGAATGGTGTTGGTTGCTTGTTATGCACAAGTGTGGGATTTGTCATTATTATGATACCGTATAAACAAAATAATTCTCTATAGGGTGTGCTGTAACCCTCATATAGAGTAACAGCACACATGTCCTGTCCCTCTATCATACAGGCTCCCAATACTGCCTAAAAGTGGACATTTTGACACATTATGCACATTTAAGCCATTTAATACAGTGAGCAAGCATTGACCACTGTTGGTTCTATTAGGAAATCTACCCCGAAGAATGTCATGTAACCATTGCTGGAGTACATACAACATACATGGAAACTGTCCCAGATTTGCTGTGACAGTCCAGCCCATTACAGTCCCATGTCAGCAGCCTAAATATGTCCTTGCTGCTAAATATGTACATCATCAGGACCAGAATATTCCGCCAGCAGTCTCCAGCCCAGAGGAATTTGAGGAAGGACAGAAGAAAGGCGTTACCTGTGCTACCACCTCCTGTGTGAGTCCCCACCCACTCTGCATCTGAGTTTGTCATAGTGTGTTCAATGCACCCCAAACCCTGATCTCCACTGCTGGCTGCAGAACCCAAGGGCAGAAGATTGGGGGGGGGAGTGTGTGGGGGAGATGAGCTGAGTTTGCAGGAGGGTGGTAGGCACTGACTCTGTGTGCCGCTACAGCTGGTTTCAGTTGCTGCTTCCGTGCTGGAGATCAGGGGCCATCAAATTACTCATAACCCCCCCAGATGATAAACATCTCTCCCCAGCCATTTCCCTACTTCACCTTCCACTCCAAAAGCTGATGCAGATAACGGATTTTTTTTATCAATACTCACTGTAATTTTCCTTTCCAGGTCCGTCCTCACATCAGCACACTAAGGGTTAACTGTTCCTCATTAACCCTCATGACCACCTTCTTCCAGCATAATAAATCCCTGTCCTCCCCTCTCCCTCATGTCCTATTTTGTAGCAGCGACAGGCCACTTAGGGAGGAAAGGAAAATTGTGCTGATGTGACGACAGACCAGAAAGTGAAAATTAAGATGAGTATTGATATACATTTTTTATTTTTCTGGTCGTCCTCCTGACAGCACACTATGGGATATACCCGAGCTAATATAGAGTGGCAAAGAAATGACAAACCTTGCCCAATTCCATGCCTCACCACACTTTAATTAATTGACCAAAGGAGCTGACACTACCGCCACTCCAAACATCGAAGAACTAGCGGTGACTCTGTCCAGTTTGTAGTGCCGAGCAAATGTCTCACAGGAAATCCAGCTAGCGGTCCTGTATATGTCCTCCATCGGGACCTTTGCCACGTCACCCACTAAGCTGCCATACTTCTTGTAGAATGAGCTTGTATAGTCTGCGGAGGAGCAAGGCCCTGTTGTTTATATGCCAAGGAGATAGTCCTCGTGATCCAGGTGGACAAGACCCTTGATGGCTCTGCGTCCCATTTCCTGGGTCCTGAAGGGAAGATGAACAGATTATCTGATTTGCGCATCTGTTGTGCCCTTTGAACATATGTTGATATTAAGCCGACCATGTCCAGAGGTCTCAAATCCAACTGATTCGCCGGATCTGGAGGCTGCATTAAGAAAAGTAGCACTACCTCCCAGTTTACATAAAATCTTGAGACCACCTTAGAGGCTAAGGCCAAAGCGGGTCTCAGGATCACTCTGTCCGGATAAACAATGCAAAATGGTACTTCACAGAATAAGGCTGGTAACTTCGATACTCTTCTGTCCGTCATAATGGCCATCAGGAAGACCAGTTTGATTGTTAGAAATCCAAGCATACATGATTCAGCCGGACTGAATGGGGATGCCTTTAGGACCGCGCCCAAGTTCCAAGTTGAGAAGAGGTTCCTGCTTTATTAAAGGCTCATTAGCCCATCTATTTCTGGTGAAGTGAGACAGGGCTGACACCTGAAATGTAATTGAGTTATATGTCAAGCCTATATTTAGTGCCACTTGCATGAATTATAAAATATTTGTAATACTTGGAGCTAATGGGGAGAAACTATGTTGTGATGCAAAGTCTACACATTTTCTCCAAATCCTGGAGTATGTGGCGTTTGTTGTAGCCTTCTTTTCCCCAGTAATGTAGCGATTACCTCCTCTGAGAGGCCCTGTGCATTCAGTCTGGCCAATTCAACAGCCAGGCTGTCAGCTGCAGTCTCTCTGGATTGAGGTGAATTAGTAGGTGTACTGGTGGAGCTGACGCCATCTGCAAGAGCAGAGGAAACCATGGTCTCCTGGGCCAGAAGGGTACAATTATGATGGCATGTACCTCCTCCTTTGCAATCTTCAGCAATGCCCTCATGATTAATGGGTTTGGAGGAAACAATAACACTAGGGGAAACCATCATAAGATTGAAAAGGCATCCTGGGCTATCGCCTCATTGTACCTGAACCTTATGGTAAACTCTGGCACCTGCGCATTCCCTGGTGTAGCCATTTGGTCTACACTGGGTGCCCCCATCTGTCAAAAGTTGGTTGTACATAGTGTCTGTTGATTGACCATTCTCCACTGCTTGGAAACTTCCGGCTCAGTTGGTCTGCTATCTGGTTTTGCCTGCCTGGAATGTACACCGCTGTTAAATCCTCCACATGAGTCACGGCCCAGTGGAGAATCTTGGTTGGTAATTGAAGCAACAATAGACTCCTGGTTCCTTCCTGTCGGGTGATATATGACACCGGTGTCTGGATGTCTAGTCTTAGTTTGACTCGAGATCCCTGAACCTCCTCCTTGAATGCCAGTAGGGCCATGTAGCCCCAGCTGCTCACTTGAATGTGCCAAGACCAGAATGTCGTCTAGATAATGAAAAATATTTATCCCATGCAAATGGATAAATTCTATGGTCGCCAACAGGATCTTGAAGAAGACCCTGGGTGCTCTGTTGATGCCAATGGACAGACATTATAACTGACAATGTTTCTTCTCTACTGTGAATCTGAGGTACCTATGATGGTGTTTGTGGATCAGAACATGTAAATAGTCATCTGCCAAATTGATTAAGATTAGCCAATCTCCTAATTGAACTATTGATATTATTGTATATACTGACTCCATCCTGAATCTTCTGGGAATGATGAATTGATTCAAAGACCTCAGGTCCAATACCAGCCTGAGCTGCCTTCTCCCTTCCCTTCCCTTCACTTCCCTTCGTCTGCCTTCCCTTAGACCTCTGCAAATCTGCCTGCCATCATATCCTCCTCCTGCATATACTGCCCACAACCATACCCTCCACACTCTTTCCCTACAATTTAAAGGAAATTCCTTACCTACAATTTACTGCTTGCCGACCAGCCGCTGTCATTATATGGCGGAAGGTTGGCTCCCCTGCACAAACTTCCATAGCTGTATAGTGGCTCGCGCAGGCGCAATGCGTGCGCTTGTGCCCTCTGCAGGAGCATGCCCGTGGGTCGGATGGACTCAGTGTCTGCTGACAGCCCACAATCACCTTTTATACAGGCAGAATGGGGAACTGTCTTTGTAATTCCCCCATTCTGACAGGGTAGATGACAGAGATCTACTGTTCCCAGTGATGTCCCACTTTATTGTCCTGGTTGCTCTACACTGACTACTCACAGGTGCAATCCTTCTACTGATCGGCACAGGGGCTTTAACCTGCTCTCGAACCCGGGATTGTAGAATGTATCCATGCACCATGTACACACTGTACACACTGTGCATGTGATTCCTCCTAAAATGGTTGCCTAACTTAAGCCCCACCTACACTTGGCATAGTCGGCAAGATAAAAAAAGTGCATCCTACTCACAGGACATGGGACAATTTGTAGCAATGGCAACCTTGGTAGGGACTCTAGCACTGATTTCTAAATATAATGACACAAACATCCCGATAGTTGACTGGATGCAGCAAATTAGCAGTGTGTCAGCACTGCTCCCTGAGCTGGTTAGTTCACTGGAAGATGATATAGGGAGAACTATCTGCGTGCTGCCACACACGGAACACACTACCTTGGAACAGATTATGGCTAGGTTAAAAAACTTGCATGAGACCATGACCCCTGTAGTAAAGCTGCGGAAGCAAAAAGAAGAAGAAGACAAAACTAACCCTCAGTTCACTGTCCATTGGGGCCCCTGGCAAGGTCATAAGAGATCACACACAGGAATGCGAGCTGGTCCCCTCTGATGGGCATTACAGGACCAGGTGAATATCACTACCCTCTCTGGTGAGATTCCAATGTTGGTAGGTGGTGTTGGAAGTGCGGTCATCAAGGACATAGAGCAAGAAATTGTAGCCAGGTGGAAGACTGGAATTCTCTCCGCAGGCCATTAAACTAGGTGTTCCTGAGGCAGGGGGATGATCTGCAGGAACTACTTCAACATGTCCCAGGTGTGACTCCAAATTGATATCTTCATTTCCAATGGTAACAGAGGCATTTCCCACCACAAAGAACGGCCCTTGCATATGTGTGTCTATAGGCCGGGGCATGCCTCTGCTTTCAGTTTTGACAGCTTCCCAGTTTCGGACTCTTGTCTGAACTCACCTGAGCTGTACTGCACTGATCCCCAATGGCCCTCCTTTCCAGTCCATCCAAGGCGATTGTGAGTGACATCATGTGGGAAGTAAGAGAGACCATCAGGGATCAGCACAGTTGGACAGGTAGATCTGTCACAGCAGCTTCCCTGTGTGCTATGCATGAAGCCCCCCCGTAGTATGCCCTCCAGACCCCCCTGTACTATGCCCTCAAGACACTCTGTACTCTGTCCTTCTGACTCCCCTGTACCATGCCTGCCTGACCCCCAGTGCCATGTCTTTCTAACCTCCAGAACCATGCCCTTTTTACCTCCCTGTACTGTTCCCTCCTGTACTGTTTCCTCTACCTGTCCTGTTCTATACCCTGCTAACCACTTTCCTCTGCCCTACTGATCCCTGTACACTGCGCTGCATACTACTGATCCCTGTACACTGCCTTACAAACTACTGACCTCTGTACACTACCCTACAAACTACTGATATCTTTACACTACCCTACAAACTACTGATATCTTTACACTGTCCTACATACTAATTACCCCTGTGCACTGCGCTACATACTACCGACCTCTGCGCTACATACTACCGACCTCTGTACACTGCGCTACATACTACCAAACTCTGTACACTGCCCTACACACTACTGACATCTGTACACTGCCCTTGATCCTACTGACCTCACATCCTACACATACATCCTACTGACCTCTGTTCACCACAATACATCTTACTGCCCTCTGTACACTGCCATACATACTACTGACCTCTGTACACTGCCCTACATCCTACTGATCTCTGTACACTGATCTACATACCACTAACCTCTGTACACTGCCCTACATCCTACTGACCTCTGTACACTGCTCTATATACTACTGACCTCTGTACACTGCCCTACATCCTACTAACCCCTGTACACTGCCCTACATACTACCAACCTCTGTACACTGTCCTACATCCTACTGACCTTTGTACACTGCTCTACGAACTACTGACCCCTGTACACTGCCCTGCATACTACTGACCTAGAGGGGCTGCAATACAGTCATTTTTATCTCTTCCATGTTGTTGAGGTAGATCTCCACCTCTCAAAGGTAATATGTTTTAGAGGTTTTCTTGTTGTATTGGTCATATTCCTATATTGCAATCTTTACCAAGATTTGTGATTCCCCTGTGAGGTGATACTTTAAAGGCTCAAGAGAGCCTTGAGCCTTCGAAAGCTCCGGTCCGAAGCTCCGTGAACGTTACCGCGGGACCCGTGGACCCGAACGCTGCTGGAGTCCTGCAATCGGTCCCCGGAGCTGAAGAACGGGGAGAGCTGTGTGTAAACACGGCTTCCCCGTTCTTCACTGTGGCGCTGTCATCGATCGTGTGTTCCCTTTTATAGGGAAACACAATCGATGATGTCACACCTACAGCCACACCCCCCTACAGTTAGAAACACAGATGAGGTCATACATAACCCCTTCAGCTCCCCCTTGTGGTTAACTCTCAAACTGCAATTGTAATTTTTACAGTAAACAATGCATTTTAAATGTCCGAAGTGTCCGCCATAATGTCGCAGTCAAGAAAAAATTCGCTGATCGCCGCCATTAGCAGTAAAAAAATTTTTTTTTTTATAAAAATGCAATAAAACTATCCCCTATTTTGTAAACGCTATAAATTTTGCGCAAACCAACCGATAAAGGCTCATTACGATTTTTTTTTTTAACAAAAATAGGTAGAAGAATATGTATCGGCCTAAACTGAGGAAAAAAAGCTTTTTTTATACATATATTTTTGGGGGATATTTATTATAGCAAAAAGAAAAAAAAATAGAATTTTTTTCAAAATTGTCGCTCTATTTTGGTTTATAGCGCAAAAAATAAAAACCGCAGAGGTGATCAAATACCACCAAAAGAACGCTCTATTTGTGGGGAAAAAAGGACGCCAATTTTGTTTGGGAGCCACATCGCATGACCGCACCATTGTCAGTTAAAGCGACGCAGTGCCGAATCGCAAAAAGGGGCCTGGTCTTTTACCTGCATTTTGGTCCGGGTCTTAAGTGGTTAAAATTCCATTTAGTCAAGCAAACAGGGAGTCATATAGTATGATACATATGAACTAATGCAAACAGAGTTTGCAAACTATGTGCGATGCGTTTCAAAATAAACTAGCTTCTTCTTCAGGGACAACTCTGGGAATAGTATGATGTGAGCAGTGAGCTGTGGTAAGAGTCACAACATATTAGTATACATATAAATTGGCATCATCAGAGAAACACAATGTATATAGAGTATATTTTACTTACAAAGTGTTCTCAACAGGTGGAAATGAAAACGATCATATAAAAACAAAAATCTGTCACTGTCCTCATAGACTGACCCCCTGATCCAGTATGGACATGCAGGAGGGGGGTGGAGAAAGGAGGAGAAGGGTATCAGATTTCCTCACTTCCTCAGCCAAAGTGGGCCAGTCAGGTGTACACTGAGACCACCTAGCACCCACATAAAGAAAGAAGATTAAGGACTGTGTTTCAAGAAATTTTAATAAGGTGTTTTTAAAAAAAAAAGTGTATCTATGAGGATCACATACCTCAAATTAAGGCATAAAAGCTCCCAAGTAAGTTTTTTTTTGAAAGGGGATGATATCTTTTGTAGGTAGGTGTTATATTATACATATATCAAAAAAGGTATCTGTAAATAAATGCATAATTATATGTCAGCACACTGAGAATGTAATCATTGAATGTTTTAATCAATATTAATAACAAAGCAGCTATCACTGCAATACAGATGGCAAGGAGAAAAAAAGGGGGACTGTTTCTACAATTAAAATGACAGAGAACCCATTGCATTTCATTTACAAATCCAATATAAATATAAATTATCCACCAGATTGAAAAAAAAAAAAAACAGGTGAAACTCGAAAAATGTAAATATCGTGCAAAAGTTAATTTATTTCACTAATGCAACTTAAAAGGTGAAACTAATATATGAGATAGACTTGTTACATGCAAAGCAAGATAGTTCAAGCCATGATTTGTCATAATTATGATGAATATGGCTTACAGTAGTGTTGCTCACGAATATTCGCATTGCGAATATTCGCTACGAATATTGCATATTCGAGTATTCGCGAATAACTCGAATATTGCGGCGAATATTCGCTATGGCGAATATTCGTATTTTTTCAAATTTATTTTTAAAACAGATCACATCCTAGTGATCTCCATCGACGTCTAAAAGCATTGCTGGTATGATTAGAGAGAGACCCTGGGCCGAGTAGCTGATGCCATTCTTTTATGTTGCCAAAAATTCGCATTGCGAATTTTCGGCAACATAAAAGAATCGCATCAGCTACTCGGCCCTTCTTTTGCATCAGAGCCAATCAGAATAACTTGAATATTCGGCAAAAGGAATATTGCGCGATATTCCTTTTGCCGAATATTGGAGTTATTCTGATTGGCTCTGATGCAAAAGAAGGGCGGAGAAGATAATCGTGCAATATTCCTTTTGCCGAATATTCAAGTTATTCTGATTGGCTCTGATGCGCCCTTCTTTTGCATCAGAGCCAATCAGAATAACTCGAATATTCGGCAAAAGGAATATTGCGCGATATTCCTTTTGCCGAATATTCGAGTTATTCTGATTGGCTCTGATGCAAAAGAAGGGCGGAGAAGATAATCGCGCGATATTCCTTTTGCCGAATATTCGAGTTATTCTGATTGGCTCTGATGCAAAAGAAGGGCGGAGAAGATAATCGTGCAATATTCCTTTTGCCGAATATTCAAGTTATTCTGATTGGCTCTGATGCGCCTTTCTTTTGCATCAGAGCCAATCAGAATAACTCGAATATTCGGCAAAAGGAATATTGCGCGATATTCCTTTTGCCGAATATTCAAGTTATTCTGATTGACTCTGATGCAAAAGAAGGGCGGAGAAGATAATCGCGCAATATTCCTTTTGCCGAATATTCGAGTTATTCTGATTGGCTCTGATGCGCCCTTCTTTTGCATCAGAGCCAATCAGAATAACTCGAATATTCGGCAAACGGAATATTGCGCGATTATCTTCTCCGCCCTTCTTTTGCATCAGAGCCAATCAGAATAACTTGAATATTCGGCAAAAGGAATATTGCGCGATATTCCTTTTGACGAATATTCGAGTTATTCTGATTGGCTCTGATGCAAAAGAAGGGCGGAGAAGATAATCGCGCAATAGGAATATTGCGCGATTATCTTCTCCGCCCTTCTTTTGCCCCCTTATTCTCCTTTCTTTTGAGTAGAGTTAGTTTAGAGTTAGTGTTTAGTGCATATTAGTTTAGTAATACAGGAAATGATCTCCGTTTATGAGAATTTCGCAATCATTTTCGCATTAGCGAAATTTCGCATTAGCGAAATTTTGCAAAATGTTTTTTGGATAAAATATCACGAATATTCGATATTAGCGAATATTCGACAATATTCTTCTATATGTTCGCGCAATATCGCGAAATCGAATATGGCGTATTCCGCTCAACACTACTCAGTGGTCCAAAGTCCTCTTTTTTGCATCTCATTTGGAAACCAAGGAGCCGGAGTATGGAGGAAGAATGGAGAGGCACACACTGCAAGATGCTTGAAGTCCAGTGTTTCCACAGTCTGTGTTGATTTGGGGAGCCATGTCATCTGCTGGTGTTGGTCCACTGCGCTTCATTAAGTCCAGGGTCACCACAGCCATCCACCAAGAGATTTTGGGGCACTTCATGCTTCCTTCCGCAGATGAGCTTTATGGGGATGCTGACTTAATTTTTCAGCAGGTCTTGGCACCTACACACACACTGCCAAAAGCACCAAAACCTGGTTCAATGACTATGGGATTACTGTGCTTGATTGACCAACAAACTCGCCTGACCTGAACCCCATAGAGAATTTTATGGGTCATTGCCAAGAGAAAGATGAGACATGAGACCGAACAATGCAGTAGAGCTGAAAGCCCCTATTGAAGCATCCTGGTCTTCCATAACACCTCAGCAGTGCCACAGGCTGATAGCTTCCATCCCACGCCACATTGAGGCAGTAATTGCTGCAAAAGGGTCCCAAACCAAGTACCGAGTACATATGCATGCTTATACTTTTCAGAGGTGCGATATTGTTCTATGTACAATCCTTGTTTTATTGATTGCATGTAATAGTCAAATTTTCTGAGATTGTGGATTTGGGGTTTTTATGAGCTGTAAACCATAATCGTCACAATTTTGACAAATCACAGCTTGAACTATCTTGCTTTGCATGTAATGAGTCCATCTTATATATTAGTTTCACCTTTTAAGTTGCATTAATGAAATAAATGAACTTTTGCACGATATTCAAATTATTTGAGTTTCAAAAATGGTTACAAGAATAGAGTTACATGGAAATAAGAAAAAATCTGGTTAGTGGCGGATGTATCAAAATATAGCAAACTGAGATTGCAATCATTTCCAATGTTAAAACAAAATAGTTATCATTACAACACAGATGACCAGGAAAAGGGCACTATCTCTGAAATGGAGGTACAGTGGAACCTTGGTTTACGGGTAACGTTGTTAACGATAGTTTTGAAAGACAAGCAAATTTAAAACAAAAATCCGGCCCGGTTTGTGAGTGTTGTCTTGCAAAACAAGCAGGATTCAAGCCAATGAGGTGTGCAGTATCGCATTTTGCCAGAGGTGTGGGGGCGCTGGTGACACTCGAAATTGTTCGAGCCATTCGTAAATACTCGGAATCACTCAGAAATACTAAATTCCTGAGTGTTTCCAAGCCTTTCTGGGGGTTTCCAAGTTAAGCTGAGCCGTGCCTGAGTATTTCAGAGGCTCTACAGCACCCCCTACCTCTGGCCACATGCAGTATTGCATGCAATAGAAGTCAATGTGGAACAAATTATCTTAATTTCCATTGACTTCTATGGGGAAACTCACTTTGATATGCGAGTGCTTTGGATTACAAGCATTCTCCTGGAATGGATTATGCTCGTAATTCAAGGTTCCACTGTAACAAGGAACTCATTGCATTTCATATGAAAAACTAATGTGGTTGTATATTATCCACCAGAATGAAAGGATCAAATAAGGAAACTGAAATACAAAGGGAGGTCTGGGACTTTAAATGAGGCAAGTGATAACCACGAATGTGCTTGTAAGCATAGTAACGTATTTATTCAGCATGTACACATGTCAAAGAAAGAATATAGCAAATGTATATACATAAGTGAAAACTATAAATACCAATGACACAAAGCCAGACAGGTGATTTTGACAGCAGAACTTTGGGCTGGTGATGCAAAGCTGGAAAATCTAGCTGCACATCAGGCCAGCCAAGCCATAGGAGGAACCATTAAGGGTTAAGGAGGTACTCTGAGCAGACTGCAGGTTCAGGAGACAGGGCTTGACAGTGCTCCTAGTCAACTTAAGTCAGACATGCACAGTGGTGTTTGTAGCAGATAGAGCCAATTCATAAGCAGAAGAGTGGTCACTGGGAAAGCCAAGATCAGCAGCTGGGGGGGGCAACGGGGGAAATTGCCCCCCAGAAAATATTACCAACTCTGAGCGCCCTGCGGGAAATCAGAGCCACAGTCAGGGCAGCTAACAGCCATTCCCAGCATGAGGAATTACTGCCCAGGCACATCAAGATTGGACTCTCAACCCCTTGTACCTCCCCCAGAAATTTTTCAGCCTCTCTCCTGCAGACTGCTGCTTGAGTGGGCGGGAGCCTCCTGGCTTCTGCTGCTTGAGTGGGCGGGAGCCTCCTGGCTTCGGCTGCTTGCGTGGGTGGGATGGGGTGGGATGTGCCTGTGTTCCTTTTTATGTAGCACAGTGAGAAATTGGGCTCATTAAAGCATCGTGACTGCCTCTGGTGTGTGCATTCCCAACCCCCCCCCTTATGTGTGCCCTCTTGACCGCCCGATGTGTGCCCTCCTGACCCCCCCAGTATGTGCCCTCCCAACCCCAGATGTGTGCCCTCCTGACCCCCCCCCCCATTGTGTGCCCTCCCGACCCTGATGTGTGCCTTCCCGACCCCAGTGTATGCCCTCCTGACCCCAGTGTATGCCCTTCTGACCCCCCGGTGTGCCCTTCCAACCCACAGAGTGTGCCCTTCCAATCCCCCAGAGTGTGCCCTCCCACCCCCCCCCCCCCCACTGTGTCCCTCCTGACCTCTCTGGTGTGTGCCCTCCTGACTTCCTCTGGTGTGTGCCCACCTGACCCTCCCCTGGTGTGTGCCCTCCCGACCCTCCCCTGGTGTGTGCCCTTCCGACTTCCCCAGTGTGTGCTCTTCTGACCCCCCCCTGGTGATAGGAATATTCTGATCTCCTAAATGATATTGATAAAGCAAAGTCATTACTATTGATAGTTATTTTTGCATGCGCTATTGGAACAAAGGCAGAAACAGTTTATTAGGCAGACATGAGATGCTATTTTTCTAGACAACTCAGGAAACTAACATAAGAAAGAGGAAGTGTTGTCATGCACTAGATAACCACATAAGAACAGAATTTCACAATGTTTTTAGTAAGTTAAATACCATTCTGTAAGCCATACCTTATCTTCTGGCAGTGCAAATTCCCGTGCCAGCTGTCCTACAGGAATTCACTGACAAGCTGGAATTGTAGAAATACAGGGAGTAGTGCCAGACCAAAACTGTAAAAAAAAAAAAGTCCAAGATAATGTTAATTATTAGTGAGCACATCCATTTAAAAACAGCCAACAGGTTTTCGGGGGCAACAACACCCCCCTTTCATCAGGGTTCCACACAGGATACCATTTTAATGGAAGTAACAACTTGACAGCAGTCAGACATGATCAGTAGGTATTTGTGGCACTTTGCCAGGGAAATAAGAAAAACATTGTAAATTCACTTATTGTTAAGTGCTTTTTACACATTTGTTAATGGAAGGCCATGCATCTACCCTAAGGAATTAAAACTATCTGCTTAATGTGTACTTGTTTTTATTTTATTTAGCCTTCACTTACAAGGTGACAGAGCTTTTCCATCCACCTGTGTGTACTATTAGTACTATGTGTACTATTCAACCATTGCATCTTCAGTAAAGTTAGCATGCTAAATGTTCTGTCTTTAGATGCTTTTACCTAACAAATATTATATTATAGGGACTTGGCTAAACTTTTCTACATATAAAAGGCATGTGTATAAAATGGCTCAGTGCCATTGGCAAGATGCAATGCCAAGCTATTCCAGTCTTACTGGAAAGTGACAAACCATTCTTCTGTACAAGGCTCTCCAATGATGTGGAACATTTTCTAGATAGGCTGCTAGGAGACGCCGAGTGATTAGGAACCAAACAAACGCTGCTTGAGCAAACATTTTACAGTTTGATAAATTGCTGCAATTTAATATCTTAACCCATAAGCCTCAGATACATTCAAGGTCAAAAGTGACCTTCAGACACGCTCACTGAAAATGTAAGACATAAGTACAGGTATACCAAAGGCCTGGGGTTCCTTCATATTTGGTCAACAAGGAATGAGGGCGTTGAAAATGAAAATGAAAATTTGGAATTACATTTATTACCGTATTTGCCGTCATATAAGGCAACTGGGTGTATAAGTTGACCCCCTAATTTTCCAGCTAAAAGGTTGGTTTTGGGATATACTCACCTTATAAGATGATGCCCTTCAAACTAGACTGTCTAGAAGCTGAGGGGTAGCCGCACTGTACCCATTGCATACTTCACCTCACTGTGCCCATTACATACTTCACCTCACTGTGCCCATTGCATGCCTTACCTCACTGTGCCCATTGCATACTTCACCTCACTGTGTCCATTGCATGCCTCACCTCACTGTGCCCATTGCATACCTCACCTCACTGTACCCATTGCATACCTCACTGTGCCGATCACCATACCTTATCCCTGTATGCCCAGTCAGACTGTGGGCATAACCGTAATACGTCCCTATATGCAGAGTCAGACTGCGGGCGTCCATTGTTCAAAAGCCGCGCCTCCTCCTCGTTCTGTTCCGTGATAGGCGGAACACTCAGTTTCCCAACAGAGCCTGTGTTCAGTGTTCTGCCTATCACGGATGTCCTCTTGTCCTCAGGCCTCAGACGAGAGGATGTCCGTGATAGGCGGAACACTGAACACAGGCTCTGCTGGGAAACGGAATGTCCTGCCTATCACGAAACAGGACGTGAAGGAGGAGCGGCTTTGGAACAATGGACGCCCACAGTCTGACTGCATATAGGGACTTATTACGATAAATGACTCTGCATTAGGCGTATAAAACGACCCCTAATTTTGGAGGGATATTTTATGTACAAAAGGTCGTCTTATACGCCGGAAAATACGGTATATCTTTTTTTTTTTTTCATTACTTTTCCATTGCGTGCAAGAAAACAGAGACAGAAGCAAAAGCTGCACACAAGAGAGCAGAGATTAAAGCTTTGAAGAAACAATGTGAGCATGCCACAGCCATGGCAAGGTTAAAGGTTTTAGAGAAAACTGCTTGGGAAAGTAAAGGAGGTAACAGCAGCAGACACTCGGTTGCATCACATGCATCATATTCCTCACACTCTCTCCCAAATCTTCAGCTCCCAGGCATAGGAGCTACTGTATATCCATCAACCAAGGTCAGTACACCATGCCGACCACCTCTTAAGACAATCTTCCTACTCATCCCTTAGTCCAGTAGTCCACCAGTCTTTTGCACCGCAGCAAACTGTAAACACTGGTATGCAGACAATAGACAATACATCTTACCATGAGGCTAATCAATTACCTCCTATCAAGTACCCTGCTTCACAGCCACAACCCCACATGGTAATCAACTCTTAACCAATGTCAGGTATGAATGCTTTTGCACCACCATTTCTCCGAAAGTCGCTCAATTTCAGCACACCAGCCAATGTAACTGACATTGTTCGACATTTAACTGTCCATCCAAAGTCTGAAAACTCAGACATGTCAGGCCGCGTACACACGATCAAATCTGTCTGCTGGAAACGGTCTGCTAGACCGTCCCAGCAGACAGATTCGATCGTGTGTACGGGCGAGCCGACGGATTTGGCCACCTGACAGATTTCAAAGCATGCTTTGAAATCTATCGGGTGGGAATCCGTCCGCCCGACATGTCTGCTGGTTAGTACACTTACCAGCAGACATGTCGTCTCGCACCGGCGCCGAATGGATTCGGCGCATGCGCGGAAGTGTTTTACTTCCTGGTGCGGTGACGTGGCGGCGTCAACGTCACCGCCACGTCACCGACACGTCAGCGCGCCGTCTGCTGGCGGGGATTTTGGTTTGCTCGTGTGTACACGCGAGCAAACCAAAATCCAAAAAGACAGATTTGTTCAAATCGGTCGGACAGACCGTTTTGAACAAATCTATTGCCTTCTGTGTACGAGGCCTCACAGTTTTTTAAATGCTTTCCAAGACAAGTTTTATTAAGTTCGATGACAGACAGGAAAACTACATAGGTTGGAAATCCATCTTTTAAAGCACAATCAGTGATCATTGTAAACGCCACAACTACAGAGGAACTAAATCTGCTTATCAGGTGTCTAGGTCCTTAATCTACCAAACATCTCAGAAGATTCGAAGCTGTTCACATTGACAACCCTGTCTCAGGTTTCCTGAGACAGACTTGAGTATAGCTTCAGCAACCCAGAAGCCATTGAGTGTGCTCTATTTTAAATGTTGTGAACCTTTCAAAAAATATCTAGTAGAGATAATCTAAACTTTCAAGAATTCAAAGACCTTCTTTTAAACTTGCCAAAGCCAATACCCACCTGCCTGGCCTAATTTACCTATATACCACACTTGGGGGTAACCCAATAGTCTCCAAGTTACCTTCATGCCTTGTACACACGATTGGTTTTCCCGGCGGTAAAAAGTCCACCAGGAAAACCAAGGGGAAAACCGAGAACCTGCTCGGTAGCTTTTTCCCCCTACACACGACCGGGTTTCCCAACAGGAAAACTGCCATGAGAGCTTTGGTTGAGAAACCCGGCCATGTGTATGCTCCACCACAGGTTTCCTCCATGTTCTCATTTTCCCGCCAGGATTCACAGCGGTTTTCCTGTCGGGAGAACTGCGATGGAGCATACGCACGACCGGCCAAAAGCTGTCATGTCAGTTTTCCCAACGGGAAAACCAACCGTGTGTACGAGGCATACTGGGAAAATATGCATCACTTGGATCAGGGTACAAGGAAGAAAATAACGTTTCCTTTCCTCCATTGTCCTACTTCTTTGAGTTCATTAGGAGAATTGCAGTCACTAAGAATGATCCAACTTTCTCCTTTGAGAAGTCAAACCCACTCGTTCCAATGTCTCCAAATTCATGCATTTCACTTGGGAGGGCAGAAGTCCAGTGTTTGTAAAAAGGACTGATATTCTACCTGAAACTACTCCAGTCTCTGAAAAGACTGATAAGAACAAGAAAATTGAGACCCCAAATCGTCAATTTCTCATGCATAACAAACCACATCCACTTAGGAAGTGTATTGGCTTCAGAAAGAAACACTTGCAAGAAGGCAAAGAGTTTTAAAAGAAAATGGGGGTTTGCTTCAAATGCTGTGCTTCCACAGAACACCATGCTAAAGACTGTAAGGATGTTATAAAATGCATAGAATGCAACAGTGATGATCACGTGCAAGTGTTTCATCCACTTCAAGACAGCCCCACACTGTCCATAGGTAACCGATACTGACCACAGCATGCTGATAGACTTCAAATGCTTACAGAGTACAAGCACCTCCGCCTCGATGCAGCAACCAGCATCACTTGGTCTCCAAAGCAACAACCAGTCATATGACTTACTTAAAAAAAAATGTGACAAAAAATAACACATTTTATTTAATTTCTTAATTTTCTAAAAATGTGTGACCTAGACAAAATGTTTTTGCTTCAGCTTTGGATATAGTGGGAACGAGTTAAAGCAGAGTTCCAGCCCCCCCACTACAAATACCGTAGATGCTGACTTTTAATATTAGGACACTTACATGACCAGGAATCCCACGATGTCAGAACCTCAGACGATTTTTCAATCGGATCTCAGGTACTGCAGGCACCATTCCTTGTAAGAGAAGTCTTGCGTCTTCACAGTGCATGTGCGAAGCTCGCTGCATATTCTTAGTGGCCCAGCGGCGGTGGAAGGAGAAAGGGGGCAAGGTTTCCCGGAAATGGGGACAGGTTCCTGTCAAAAACTGCTCCCTCCTCCCCTCAAAAGGTGCCAAATGTGGCAGTGGAGGTGGGAAAGAAGCAAGCAAGCGGAGCTTTCCCTTTTGGGTGGAGCTCTGCTTTAAGCTGGCCATACCCCCTAGGGGATATTTGAATGAACATTCATACAAAACTTTGTACAAAATCTCTCAGTACGTTTAAAAACTTAATGAAAATTGTTTGAAAGTACTTCAAAGTTGTATTGCTCTTAATGGTCGATTTTGGAACAAATAGACTTTACCAAACAAAAAACACATACACTGATAAAAATCCATTCTTTTAAACTAGGAGTAAATGTCCATGGTTGATATTTACCTATAGGTAAGCCTATAATAAGGCTTACCTATAGATACGGTAAATACACTATATTACCAAAGTATTGGGACGCCTGCCTTCACACGCACATGAACTTTAATGACATCCCAGTCTTCGTTCGTAGGGTTCAATATTGAGTTGGCCCACCCTTTGCAGCTATAACATTTTCAACCATTCTGGGAAGGCTGTCCACAAGGATTAGGAGTGTGTCTATGGGAATGTTTGACCATTTTTCCAGAAGTGCATTCGTGAGGTCAGGCACTGATGTTGGTGAGAAGGCCTGGCTCACAGTCTCCGCTCTAATTCATCATCCCAAAGGTGTTCTGTCGGGTTGAGGTCGGGACTGTGTGCAGGCCAGTCAATTTCCTCTACCCCAAACTCGCTCATCCATGTCTTTATGGACCTTGCTTTGTGCACTGGTCCAAATCATTTGGTGGAGGGGGAATTATGTTGTTGGGTTGTTTTTCAGGGGTTGGGCTTGGCCCTTAGTTCCAGTGAAAGGAACTCTTAAGGCATCAGCATACCAAGACATTCTGAACATTTAATGCTCCCAACTTTGTGGGAACAGTTTGGGGATGGCCCATTCCCATTCCAACATTACTGCGCACCAGTGAACAACAGGAACATGCACCATGAATTTTCTCATCACAGCAGTTGAGATCGAATGTTGATTTGATCCCACTAAGGCTTAGAAAATCAAACAGATGTTCTTAAAACAAACAATTCAACATATATACCTAGCTTAAGAATCTCCATCATTTTTTATAATATTGTCTGTGTCTCCCCTTTTTGGGTGACTTTGGCATATTAGATGTCACGTACAGTATATTGACTGTGTCAGCCAGAGAAGTTAAATATTAATAGGTGAACGGATTCACATTCACAGAGCTGATTGACCTTGAGAACATCCACAGCAACAACATTCAACTCGTTAGCATAGAAATTCATTTACGGAACAGTACTTTTTTCTGTAGCTGGCAGGCCCTGAGGGTTTGTAACTGAGGAAATGTTGTGTAATTAACTGTGTGGGTTTTTAAAAGAGGGATTTTATTATGACTTTGTAAACTTCAATCATTATTAGCGTTGAACACATCTTAATGGCACTCGGCGTAATGTAAATTCCTAGCCTTGAATGGCGACAGCTAGTTTGTTACAGTGATACTTACAGCCTAAGGACGCAAACTGGACAAGTAGAGGCAGGCGAGTCTTGCTGAAATATTAACCTGCTTATCAAAGGGTTTGACTGGCACTGGTAGAAGGTCCTATGTAATTATTTGTAATACATAAACGTTTAAAATTTACATTATATTCCTGTAAGTGTCAATTTTGCACATTACTTAGCATGCACCTAACATGAAAAAAAAAAATACACCGATCAGCCACAACTTTATGACCATCCTCCTAATACTGTTTAGGTCCCTCTTTTGCTGCCAGAACAGCCCTGACCTATCAAGGCATGAACACCACTGGACCTCTGAAAGTATGCTGTGATATCTGACACCAGGCTGTCAGTAGAAGATCCTTTAACCACTTAAGACCCAGACTTTTAGGCAGCTAAAGGACCTGGCCAGGTTTTACGATTCGGCACTGCGTCGCTTTAACAGACAATTGCGCGGTCATGCGACGTGGGTCCCAAACAAAATTGGCGTCCTTTTTTTTCCACAAATAGAGCTTTATTTTGGTGGTGTTCAATCACCTCTGCGGTTTTTATTTTTTGCACAATTTTGAAAAAAATTCAATATTTTTTACTTTTTGCTACAATAAATATCCCCCAAAAATATATATAAAAACAACATTTTCCCCTCCACTGCGGCAGCAGGTTAGGTGGCTCCTATGATTTCTGATAGAGGTGCTTGTGGTCTTGCTGAGCCGTCCCCTGTTGGCATGGGGACTTAGGTGACCCTATCCACTATCATCCTGCCCCTGGAGCATGAGCTGGACTGCCTTATTACTGTTAGTTTATTGTGGTAGTCGCTAATTCTCTAACATGTCTTGGTTCTGTACTGCTACCTTGTGACCCCTGCACGGGTCCTTGCTGGGTTTTAAGCCAGATGTTGGCTGTGCTATTGTACGTTTTGTATGTCTTTGTGTTGTTGCAATTAAAATAAAAAAGATTTTCAAAAAGAAAAACAAAAAAAAAATGTTTATCTCAGTTTAGGACGATACGTATTCTTCTACCTATTTTTGGTATAAAAAAATCGCAATAAGCGTTTAATGTTTGGTTTGCGCAACATTTATAGCGTTTACAAAATAAGGGATAGTTTTATTGCATTTTTATTAATTATTATTATTTTTTACTACTAATGGCGGCGATCAGCGTTTTTTTTTGTGACTGCGACGTTATGGACAATTTTGACACATTTTTGGGACAATTGTCATTTTCACAGCAAAAAATTCATTTAAAATGCATTGTTTATTGTGGAAATGAGAATTGTTGTTTGGGAGTTAACCACAAGGGGCTGAAGGGGTTATGTATGACCTCATCTGTGTTTCTAACTGTAGGGGGGTGTGGCTGTAGGTGTGAAGTCATCGATTGTATTTCCCTATAAAAGGGATCACTCGATCGATGACGGTGCCACAGTGAAGAACGGGGAAGCTGTGTTTACACACAGCTCTCCCCGTTCTTCAGCTCCAGGTATCGGGTCAGCGGGTCCTGCGGTTCCAGGTCATGGAGCTTTGAACCGGGTCGCGGCCGACCCACAGCTGGGCACTTAAACAGGGACATACCTGTACGTGCATGTGTCCAGCCGTGCCATTCTGCCGATGTAAATGTGCAGGAGGCGGTCCTTAAGTGGTTAAAGCGGGGGTCCCCAACCCCAGTGTTGGTCTATAGCCTGTCTGCTGCTGGCCCGCAAAGGCTGCACCGTGAGAAGTGCGGAGGGCGAGATGACATCATCTCTCACTGCCTGCCCTGCATCACCACTGTTCCGCTCTCACTCTAGGTTAGGATAAAACCTAGCAACTGCACATTTGTGACAATTTCACAGCTCGGACTCCATAGCGCTGGGGAGAGGCTCAGAGAAGAGCCTTTCAGGGTAGAGAAAAAAACCCTTACAAATTACCTTAAATTAATAAAGTAACACGCTGCATCTGGTTGCAGGCTATGGTGGCAAGCGACAAGCTGCATCTGGTGGTAGGAGACAGTAGCAAGTGACACCCTGCATCTGGTGACAGGCAACAGTGGCAAGTGACAAGCTGCATCTGGTGGCAGGCGATGGTGGCATCTGGTGGCAGGAGATGGACGGTGGCAACTGAAAAGGTGCATCTGGTGCCAGACAACGATGGCATGTGACACGCTGCATCTGGTGGCAGGCGATGGTGGCAAGTGACACACTGCATCTGGTGGCAGGAAACGGTGGCAAGCGTCACGCTGCATCTGGTGGCAAGCGGCGGTAGCAAGCGACATGCTGCATCTGGTGGCAGGTGATGGTGGCAAATGATAAGCTGCATCAGGTAGCAGGTGACAGTGACAAGTGACATGCTGCATCTGGTGGCAGGTGATGGTGGCAAATGACAAGCTGCATCAGGTAGCAGGTGACGGTGGCAAGTGACACACTGTATCTGGTGGCAGGAAACATAGCAAATGGCAAGATACATCTGGAGGCAGGCTATGGTGGCAAGTGACAAGCTCCATATGGTGGCAGGCTATGGGCAGCAAGTGATACACTGAATCTGGTGGCAAGTAAAATGCTGCATCTGGTGGAAGGTGATGGTGGCAGGTGGCACACTCTGGTCTCCCACTGATTCTGCATTATGGTGAGTTGTATTTTAAGATGTTACAATATAAATAACGCACTTCAATAATCCTGACACCATATCAACCAGAGTGTAGTGATAATTGAAGCGCCAACACCAGCCATTGCCCCGACAAATTGACCGTGGAGATCGCCTCTATCACCAAGCCCCACCCCACTCCACACCAGCAGCTATGAAGTGCTGTGGTAATTCATTCATGCTTCCTGTCAGATTACATCTGCTTACCTGTATGGCAGATACACTGCATGGCACCAGCGATCTGCTGGTCACTGGTGCAATACTTTATATGCTCCAAAACCTGCAACAAAAATGTGCATTTAATTTTTCAAAAAATGTAACTGATCCCTTAACCACTTGCTTACTGGGCACATATACCCCCTTCCTGCCCAGGCAAAATTTCAGCTTTCAGCACTGCGTCGCTTTAAATTAAAATTGCACGGTCGTGCGATGTGCCTTACAAACAAAATTTACGTCCTTTTTTTCCCCACAAATAGAGCTTTCTTTTGGTGGTATTTGATCACCTCTGCGTTTTTTTTTTTTTTTTGCACTATTAACAAAAAAGAGCGACAATTTTGAAAAAAAACACAATATTTTTTACTTTTTGCTATAATAAAAATCCAATTTTCTTAAAAAAATATATATTTTTTTCTCAGTTTAGGCCGATATATATTCTACATACTTTCGGTAAAAAATACAATCGCAATAAGCGTATAGTAATTGGTTTGCGCAAAGGTTATAGTGGCTAGAAAATAAGGGATAGAATTCTGACAATTTTTTTTTTTCTACTAGTAATACGGCGATCTGCGAATTTTGTCAGGACTGCGATATTGCGACGGACACATCGTACACTTTTGGGACCATTCACATTTATACAGCGATCAGTGCTATAAAAACACACTAATTACTGTATAAATGTGACTGGCAGTGAAGGGGGTGAGGAAGGGGTTAAATGCGAGTCCTGGGTGTGTTCTGTGTGGGGGGGTGACTGATGCTGTCTCCCTATGTACAAGAGAAACAGCATCTGTCTCCTCTCACTGACAGGACATGGAGCTCTGTGTTTACACACAGAGCTTCACGTCCCTGCTCTAAAACTGCCGATCAGCGGGTACCTGGCGGACATCGCGACCGCCAGGCACGCACATCGGCATCTCGGGGACGCGCCGGGTGCGCGCACGCCCCCCAGTGGCCGGAGAACGCGATGCCGTCAATTGACGGCGGCTTGGATATTCAGATCCACTAAGCCGCCGTCAATTGACGATAAGAGGGGACTGAAGTGGTTAAGTCCTGTACGTTGTGAGGTGGGGAATTTGTGGACCACAGGTGCTCGAGTGGATTGAGATCTGGAGACCACACCAGAACATTATCCTGCTGACATCAGGGAATACCGTTTCCATGAAGGGGTGTACTTGGTCAGAAACAATGTTTAGGTAGGTGATAAGTGTCACAGTAACATCCACATCAATGGCCGGACCCAAAGTTGCCCAGAAGAACATTGCCCAAAGCATCACACTACCTCTGCTGGCTTGGCTTTTTCCCCATACTGCATTCTTGTGCCATCTCTTCTCCAGGCAAGTGACGCACATGAACCTGGCCATCCACATGATGTTAAAGAAGTCCAGCTTGAGCTTGTTTGGCTGGGCTTCTCCTATGGGTCACAGGGGTGTAATTCGTTTTTCACTCCTGTGACCCGTTTTCAGCAGAGAGCGGTCTGAAGGACACTCTGCTGACATCGCAGGAATCAGTCCAGGTACCGCATCATCACGACAGTCTGGATCCGCCAGGTGCCTGGACCGATACCCGTCTCAGCCTCTCATCAAGCCGCTAAGAGCCTGAGATGGCCGCTCCCCACCCCACCACAGCTCAGGATGCCTTTGCAGCAAGCTGCTTGCTCTGGGGGCACTCAGCAGAAGGGAGGGAATAGGAGCACCAGTGGGGGGGGGGGGAACCGAGAGGAAGATTGGGGCTGCTTTGGGCAAAACCATAGTACAGTGCAGATATGCGGTACAGTGGATATAAAAAGTCTACACACTCCTGTTAAAATGAGGTTTCTGTGATGTAAAAATAAATAAAAAATTGGACAAAGATAAGTAATTTCAGAACTTTTTCCACCATGTGACCTATAAACTGTACAACTCAGTTGAACAACAAACTTACCCCCCTTCCTGCACAAGCCAATTTTCAGCGCCAATGCTTTTTAAATGACAACTGCGCTGTCATGCTACACTGTACCCAAGCAACATTTTTATAATTTTCTTCCCACAAATAGAGCTTTTTGGTGGCATTTGATCTATGGGATTTTTATTTTTTGCTAATTTTTTTGTATATAAGCAAGTTTTCTCCTTCACTGATGGGCACCAATAGGTCATACTGATATGCAGCACTGATGGGCACCCATAAGTGGCACCGATTGGCAGGCACTGGTAGCCATTAGTGATGGGCACCGATTGGCATCCTCAGGGAGCTGGACTGATAATCAGCGCAGACCACCTCTGTCAGAGGAGCAGGGAATCGGCTCTCCTCTACTCGCGTCTGAAAGACGCGAGTGAGGAAAAGCCGACGCACAGCATTTCCTCTTTACACTGGGATCAGCTGAGATTGGACACAGCTGATTGTGTAGTAAAGAGTCTCCTTTAGCCCTGGTTCACACTGGGCTGAGGGAGTAAAATTGCGCGATTTCAGCTGAACTCACGCAATTTCACTCTCTGGCAGTCCCGATTTAGGAGACATCTGTGCAGGTTTCTGCACAGATGTCAACGTAAATCATGTCCTGAAATCGCAAAAAGTAGTACAGGAACTACTTTTTGAAATCGGTGCAGCGCCGCAGATGCTACTTCACTCCAGTGAATATTATTGAAGTCGGAAAGCAGTCTTGCACGCTCTGACTTTGGCATGCGACTTGTACTCCGATCTACAGGGGGAACTCCACGCCAAATATTTAAAAAAAAACAAAAACAAAGGCGTGGGGGTCCCTCCAAAATTCATACAGGACCCGTATCCGAGCAGCAGCCTGGCAGGTCAGGAAAGGGAGTGGGGACGAGCGTTCGTTCCCCCATCCTCTTAACCACGCAAGGCCGCATGCCTTCTACATGGGGAGGTAGGTGCTTTGGGGCAGGGGGGCGCCCTGTGTTACCCCCACCCCAAAGCACCCAGCCCCCATGTTGAGGACAGGGCCTCTTCCTGACAACCCTGGCCGTTGGTTGTCGGGGTATGCGGGCGGGGGAGCTTATAGGAATCTGGGAGCCTCCTTTAACATGAGCAGAGAAGACGGAAGACCCGACGTAAGAAGACCCCGGAGAGCAGAGAAGTTAGAAGACCCCAGAGCAGAATAAAATATTTTAAAAACCTGTGTAGTGTTTATTTTTTGACACTTTTCCTCCCAGTGAATGATGTACCCCATACTCATTCACCCAGGGTGGGGGGCAGTATCTGGGGGCCCCCCCTTGTTAAAAAGGGCTCCCAGATTCTGATTGTGTTTACAATTGTGGCATTTGGTGGGCTAGGAGTAGCAGCTTACTAGCATTATCTACCCTGTGGGGCTGGGTGTATACCCTTGCAAGTCAGGTTTTCCAGGGGAACTAGTTCGCATATGCAGTTCCTCAGCATCTCAACACGTAGAACACATTTAAAATCAATACAACAGATGTTCTATTGTAACGAAACATGTCGGGAAGGACTGCTGTCATTGCTACCCTGATTTTATGAGCTTGTTTTACCACTGCAATATGTGAGTTTCCCTTTTAAATACATTTTATGTTATTTATACAGAATTACGCTATGTGAACTCCAATTTCTTCTTTCTCATTGGGATATCTGATGTGCCATTTCTGGGATTTGCTGTAAACCATCACCTGGTGTGATTTACTGGATTTTCGTGCCTGAGGTCTCTTCAAAGATTCCTGACCTTGACATCTGTGGTATACCCATATAGTGTATCGAATTCACAAGCTTGATTGGCCTAGCGGGTATATGCCCTTTCTGGGTCCAATCTTTTCGGTAAGCCCCCTGTCATAAGTGGTGGTGGATTTCCCATTTTCAAATTACCGTTGGATTTTGCCTAAATCATTCAGTCACTGGATTTTTTATTTATGAACTTCTATGAACGGTTCTATTCACTTTTACTTTTCTGACATTGTGAAGATTCCATTAACATTTATATCCAATCTCTGGATATTTATGGACTTTAGTGTTCATTTGTTATTTCACATGTGGTGTTGCACAATTAATTTTGTGCAGTCATTTATATACAATTTCTTTATTGAAATTTCATCACTAGCGCTACACATTTTTTCCACAACTAGAGGATTGGTAAAGCAACTATTGCATTTGGCTCCTGGCTCTCCAGTGGCTGAAGATGATCAAGTCAAGGAACAGCCCTCAGCAAAACTGCCAATATAAATATCTTCAACAATTGAAGCTTCTTTTTTAATCCAGCCAGCAGGAATTGTCAATAGTGTAGCTGGTCTTTGAAACCCTCTTAGTTGCTGGGTAGCTAAATGAAACCACATATGATTCACTCTTCCCCATCACTAAAGGCTCGAACCAGCAAACCCTCAAAGTCAAACTTAGCAAATTCACAAATGCAAAAAATCGAGGCAAGACCAGTGTTTATTTAAATTTTTTCATAACATTGCAGCCATCAAGAAAAAAATAAAATAAAAACTCTAAAAGAAACCATGAACAGATGGAAGACATTTCTACATGTACTAAGCAGGAGTTGGGTCCCAAAGGTCTCGGTGAGGCTATTTATCCAATAAATTAGAGCGCATGGCCATTAAAGTGCATTCATTTCTGTGCTGGGATGAGGTCATTGATACACTGGCCCTTCTCCAGACGCTTTTCCATGTCTGTTAGAAGTTTGACACCATCAACCACCATCTGAACAAGTTCCACCTCTGAGAAGCCAAGACGATCGGCATTTGATATATCGAAGACTCCCCCAACTGCTGCAGTGTCAACTCCACCTAGAGCAAAAAAAAAAAAAAAGTTAGTACTGAACCGTATACAGAAATCAAAGTCCAGATATGAGCCACACTAGTGCTCAGTTGCAAGAGCTGAAAGAAAAGCAAAACAGCAAGTAATGCTGTTAGTTTGGGCAGGTTTTAGGGACAATTCTGTGGTCTAGCAACACAATTGACCACTGTGTCTGCCAAGTACCAGTAGATTGTGCAAAGACTTTAACTGCAAAGACTAACTGCAAAAATTACAAAATTGGTGCCTAGCAAGTATAGACATGCTTGCATTGTTAAACAGAACCAGCACCCACACACCAGGTATTAGCTTTCTCTACTCTGTAGAAAGGACCTCCTGCTTTGGGATGGAATAAAATACTGTTAAGATAATATCTGTTCTGCAGGTGCAGTGCACCATACACCTACAGGATAGGTTAGAAGTCTATGGCAAAGTGCAGCCAACCTGCAGGAAAGCCACAGGGGAACTGTGCTGCACTTGCAGTGCGGGTAAACAGTAAAAGCGGTGTGAAAGCAGCCATAGGCCAACCCAATTGGACCCTCTATTCACCTCCAAGGAGTGGCAGATGCAAGTGGACAGAGGAAAAAAAAAAAAAGTAGAGCGGGCTGCCATTCACCTGCTCTGCTTATTGTGGCCCGCGACCAGTTACCAAGTAGCCCTCACTCTTCAAGAGGTTGGGCACCCCCAGGTTAGGATATGAAAAAGTTACCGATTGTACAATACAAAAGCCATCTTGGGCTAAAGAATTCACAGAATCAGCCATGTATGGACACATCTTCAGTAGAAAAAGTAACCCAGTGTTTCCGATACACAGAACACAACTCCTCTTGCTGGCATCATGTTTGGTCACAAGCGCTTCAGCCGAAGGTATCAGTTTGTGAACACGAATTGTAAAGTCTTGCATGCACATCCATTATGTAAATACAAAAGGTTGGTTACAATCTGGCCTCTGCCCCTTGCTCTAGAAACCAGTCTCCAACATCAAATGATCTTCATTCAAGAATCCTCCACTTGAACTACCTTGATGCCATGTGGGCATGACAAGTAAGAACTATGCATGTATTCAAAGGAGACCATGGTAATCATAAAAAATAAAATAAAAATAAAGTCATCTCACCTGTTCCTCTCTTTTGCAGTCTGAGCCTCTTCAGGATCTCTCCAAACTTTTCGTTCTTGCTCAGGTTTGGCAACTTCACGTGGACCCCGGCACGGAGACCAGTTCCAAGGTTTGATGGGCAGGTTAGAATGTAGCCAAGATGCTGATTCCACATAAACTGGAAGCCCTTTTCCTTGAATAGAGATTCAATCTAGGAGAGAAGAGTTGGCCGTTTAAGCTGATACCAAGTGTATCAATGCAGGACACTCAAAAAAATTGCAGAGCCAGGTACTAAGAGCAATGACCCCCCCCCCCCCCAATTCTGATCAATTCTTAAAATGCTAATTGCCTGGTTGTCATCCCCAACCCTCTTTCTTCAACAATGAGCCGTTAGTTTGGAATGAGTATGTAGAAAGAACTTTCTCCTCGATCTTTGATAAACGTAGGCTCAATGCAAATAGGAAACAATTTTTATGTACACATCATACGGGTGTCAGTGTGCCAGGTAAAAAAATGCAGCATGTATGCTTTTTTATTCTGCGCAATGCACCACAGGATGATGCAACACCCTGCGGTGCATGAGATTTTTAATTAAATCTAAATTGTTAGATTTGATAAGAAAAAAAAAAAAAAAAATGAATGCCATTAACAATGCAAACCGCATATTAAACAGTGAATAGTGTGTGAAGGCCGATGTCAACATCAAATTCAGAAGAGATGAATTTAGGGAGAAGCATTACTACTTGTGACCACTAGAGGGGAGAATTGATCAACTGGAAGTTACCACCAAAACAAATTTGCTTTGCATGACCTTACATTGCATCAGTTCTGTTTAGAATTAAAAAAAAAAAAAAAAAAAAAATCCACTTCCTGCAGAATTTGGTTAGCTTTCTACAAACGTCCATTTTATGCATAGTTATATTTACATTAAACTGCATCCGATCACCTACCCTAGTAAGGCCATCACAGAACCTTTTGAAGACTTCCTTCATGTTTCCACCCTTCTGCATGGAGATGACACGGAGATGATCCTCCTCATTGATCCAGACAAGGAAAGTCTTGCTGTCATTGTGCCTTAAAGAAATCATACATTGCATGCATTAGAAGCAGGAAACACCCAATCTATAAGCTGTCCTACATCACGTGGCCCCCTCACCCCACCCCCTGGATGTGTCCATGGCCTTACCTTAGGACACTGTAGTGGTGGTGCTGGATATAGGGTTTGTCTTCTGGAAGCTGCTCCTCTGCTTGCCAAGGGAAGAGCAAGGGCCCTTGCCTTTCCTCCTGGCAGGACAGGAAGCAAACCCGAGACCCAATGAGTCTTAGGACTCTCGGCCAATCAGGAAGCTGGTCCTTTTCTGGGGAACCATCAGAGCCCTTCGGATCTTTTACCTGGTTTTAGAATCTCTGGCTATGAGATCATTTAGTGGGATGTCCCAATATATTCCAAGTTGTATGAATTGTTTTATGTATGTTTCTACAGCAGCCCTTCCCCCTGAAGACCACTACTGTTTAGGTCAAAATGTGTCGGGGGTTGTTTCATAGTTTTAAAATTTTTCAATGCAAAGCTGTGATTGTTTGTACACTGTACTATTGAATATTATGTTGCAATATAGTCAGTACATTTTTAAATTCCTAATATGACATTTTTATTATACCAATAAAGAATCCTTTTTACACAATTACTTTATCCATCTATTTATTACTGCCTTTGACGCGTCATGTTCGGCGCCCCATCACACAATGCTACGGAAGTGACGTAGCGGCCAACTGCGCATGTGTTCCAAACGCAATTGTGATGCGTTCCAATGGATTTACGACAGTGCACACCAGCGAAGCCTTCATTCTTGGCGACATGGACTTAGGGGGAACGTGGCCAGTTGGCCTCACTTCACTCGGACTGCCCGCTCGGCCTCCTGGCTTTTTTTTTTTAACATCCTCCAATCCACTGGGATGTTAAGGAAAAAGCCTGGATGCCGAACGAGGTTTTGCTGGTGTGCACTGTCGTAAATGCATTGGAACGCGTCGCAGATGCGTTTGGAACGCATTACGCATGCGCAGTTTGCCGCCACAGCACTTCCGCAGCAGTCTGTGATGGGGAGCGGAGTATGACGGTGCACCCTTACAAAGCCGCTTGGGGAATTTTCCTATATTGTCCATTTTCAGGGTGTGCAGCATCTGTATCTCTCCAATATGTGTCTTTCCCGGTCTCACAAAACCCAATTGCCAGGGAGAAGCAGGAAGACATTAGCAAATATTAATTTGCTAATTTCTCAACTGTGAGCTTGGGGGTGCATCCATCCTTTTTGAAGCCAATTAGAGCCAGAGGCTCCAATCAAAAAAATAAAATAAACCCCACATTGAAATCCATGCATCTGGCGCCCTGCCAGTCTCCCAGCTTTAAAAAATGGAGTCACACCAAATCTGAATTAAGCATCTGTGGCTAAAGCAATGACCAACAGCTGGCATGGTGTACATCAATAGATTAGGTCACCAGCAAATCAGATTCTTGTAGAAAAGTTAGTTTTGAACAAAGACTCACCCTAAATTGTGATGTTTGGACCACAAAGGACCCCCTACACATGCATAGGCAAAGGTGTATTGCAATGCACTGAAATATTGCAATTCTTCATGACTTTGAAGGTTTACAAGAATTGTGTGCTGTTAGGTTTAATAAACCCAGAATGCAGCAAGATGTCAGCACTCCTGATCAGCACTCATTTCTCTTGGTATGGATTTTATTTGACCAGACAGGCAGTCGTACAGTTCAGATGTGGGAGTTCTGTGCAGATTAAAGCTTTATCTGAGGTTAAAGCGGCTTAAGGCAAAGACTAAGGATTCAACAACTGTTGCATTGTACAGAAAAATGTCTCTTTAGATACTCTAGAAGTGACACTTCCTGCTCTTACCGCAAAGTACTGACAACAGAAACTATTCAGAAAAGCCAACATAGAATAGCTAGCATACCAAGATGATATCCTACATCTTACCAAATGCAAAAAAAAAAAAAAAAAAAAAGATTTGAACAGTGCGGTTTAGGTTTTATCTGATCTAGTGAGGGTTGGTAAATATTTCTGGATGCATAAAAAAGGTTTGTGTTTAGCAAAATTACAGCTTGGTCACTGTTCTAGGGTCATGCTTGTCTGTCAGACAGCTCCTGGTCTCTAGTAACGATTGGCGGGGCAGCAGGAATGGCACCCGATCATTTGACCATTGACAGCCAATCCTGTTACCGAGGTATAAAGACCCTGTTAAACACCTGGGCAGGAAGCCGTTAATGAAAGACCTCAAATTAAAGTACTGGACCTTGCTTACATTTGTGGGGCTCTGAAAAGCAAAAATTTACATTTTTAATGCTCTTCAGCCTGGGTTCACACTGCTGTGGGATTGAAATTGTACAAGTTCATCTGAACTCGCATGATTTCATCCCCACATGTCAGTCTGACTTCGGGGAGCGATTTGAGAGAAATCTGTGCAGGTTCCTGCATAGCCATCTATTAAAGTCACCAAAAGTAGTACAGAAACTACTTTTGGGAATCAGTGCTGCACTAATTTGGACGGTGCCATTGCTGCCAATTTGGCATTGCCAATTCACAGCAATGTGAAGCTAGGCTCAGAGAGCATTTGACAAGCACAACTCTTAACTGCGGTTTTACCACTAAAGTCTAGACGACCATGGTGCAACTGGCCCTAATCGGCGGGTGGTAGTGCCTGCTGAGCAGAGGGTTTAAACAATACAGCCTGTTCTGAAACCTCCTGGATGTAACAAGCACTTCACCATTGCAGAGTAGGGTGGCACTACTGGAAATTTAACTTTTTGCTGTGCCTGGCTTTGTGAAATATATATATATATTTTACACATATATAGTGCATTTAACTGAATCCAAATCAGAACTCACACCAAAATTTAGCAGCCAGTCCACATTTGTGGACCCCAATGGAGGATAGGGGGATGCGTCAACAGGTGGGGGACTGCAAGCACTGCCTAATCACAGCCCATACTGCCCAAGCCTAGGATGCTTAATATGTCCCTAGAAGTTTAAGACAGGGAGCCAGTTCACACTAGAGCTGCAGGATTACTTGTTCAAATTGTTTTGTTCCCGTGCAGAATGGAAGGGCACTTCAGTTTATTTACCGATTAGCTGGCGTGAAGTCACCATAGTACATGCACACATTGCTGGAGGCTTTTTTTTAGATGGGAGATACCATTTGACGGGCCCAACATATTATGCAAACAGTGTAGGGTCATCTTTCGATTGCATCAGTGAAATGGTTTCTCCTGTCAATAAAAGCCTCCTACAATGTGCACATGTGCTCTGGTGACATCACTCCTGCTGATCAGGAAATCAGCTGGAGTCACCTTCTGTTGTACACATGCCCAGGCACTTTGATAGAGGGCACAAATCAATTTACAGCTCTGAGCAGAGACCAGTGTTCTAACAAAAAGGCAGCTGGCAAAAAAAAAAAAGGCAGCTGGCAAAAAAAAAAAAAAAAACACTTTGAGATAAAGCAAACAAACATTGTTTCAATTGGTTTAGACCAAATGGATAAACTTCAGTCTGCAAATGAGGGCAGTTTAACCACTTAGGCTCCATGTACACTATGAATTTTTTTTATTTTTTTAACTCCCAGACATAATTTTTTTTTAGCAGAGACCCTAGAGAATAAAAACAGCTGTTGCGAGGTTTTATGCCATGGTGCATTTGTATGTCAACTGCAATTTAGGGATAAAAATAAGTAGCCTATATTTTGGGTAGAGTGAAATTTTTGCCCCAAGAATCTTTATTCAAGAGAAAAATAAAAAAAAATTGGATTCTCATTTTATCAAAAATTGTGCAGCGCTAGTTCACATATAAACTGAGTCCGGATAAGTTTCTGCGCATTCGTTTTTTTGAAAGAAAATAAAGATGGGCAATGACAATTAGTCCCTGGTGACCTCTACATCCTCTTCATTAAGATGCTACTTCCCATCTAAGAAAGGAATATTACAACCCAACTTCCACAGGAAACAAAGGACACCTACCAAATTCCTCTGGCATCAGGCCAGTCCCGGGCCATCCCTGAGGCCAGAAGCAGAGGAGATACCGGCTTGTCAAACAGGAAGTGGTCGTCGATGAGTTGCTGCTGCTCTGCGTCACTCATGTTCTTGAGAGCATAGTACTTTCCTTTCAGATCTCCATCCAGGCTGTCCAAAGCTGGAAACAGAAATAGCCATGATTATACAAGGTGCCAGCCATAGCCAAACACACTACATTGCAGATCACAAGGACCCGACTCTGTTCTGTTTACAGAAGGCTCGGTAACCTCCGACTTGCTAGACATAGGTCAACTGTGCCGACATGTTTAGCTACCAGAGTACACAAGCATCCATTCAGCCTCAGAGTGTATTCACCTGCCACAAAGACAGGCTACATGGTGAAAGATGCATACAGAGTTATTGCAAAACCTGTTATTTAAAGGAAACCCTGGCTTACCAGAAAAACCAGGAGGAATAATTTACACACACCTTCCCCCCCCATAACACTAAATCTGAGCAATCTAGCATCTTACAAGATATCAATTCTGGGTGGACTGCAAACATTTATATTTTTAATGCAATCCTTCCCTTAGGCGATGGCCCACACAAATACAACTTCAGTAAATTAATGTTAACATTTCCCCCAGTGATGACTTTAGAAATACAAGGGACAGTACAAACATGGATCGTTGCACTCATGTTACTATATCTGGCTGTATGTTAGAACACAAGTCTTATTCCATATTAGAGCAAGGAAAGAATGTTTCTGTACCATAAGCCAAGACTGACTATGACATGACCATATACAGACAGGTATTCATTGGATCTTCCAGAGGAGGGGGGGGGGGGGGGGTCACTTTCCTAAAAGGGTTTACAATAGATAGACTGGAGAACATTTCAGACCTACTTCACAGTACATTAAAACACCATCCACAGTTAGGGGGGGGGGGGGGTTGGGGGAATAGGGATTACGGCACAAACAGCAATTTCAAAGAAGTGCATGTAAACCCCAGCAACAAACTTTTCTCATTTGCTGCCAAGTGCAAGTATACCTGATGATGTTGCCAGATGATAACTTCCTGTGCCATCCGACTCTGCTGATCAGTTGCATTGTTTGAGGACTACAGGATGTGAATGGACAAGAACCTTGTTCTTACTCTGAGGGCTACAGAGTTTGCTCAGCTAGGTTATGGATAATAAGCAATACTTTAAGATAGCAGCAAGTTATACCTACAGGTCCAGCGTTAGCTTTCCACAAAGGGTATGCAAGAGAAAGAAAACGGGGGGGGGTAGCCCCCATCTCTGGTTCCAAGGACTACATTCATCCAAGTTATGGATGAGGGCCAAAGGGGGGGGGGGGGTTGTTTTACCTAGAGGTCGACCGAAAAAAAAAAAAAGTCAACTGATGTCGGAGGTGGTGGGACCCAGCAGCTATCCAGCCAATGATTAGGCCATTTAAGAAAGGGGCAGGCCCACCCAGATTCCATCCCATTGGCTGGTGTTGGATAGCTGGGTCCCGCCCACCCAAGCTCAATGACAGCTCCTCTCTATAAAGTTTCACACACCGCAGCGCTGCCGACACTAGAGAAGGAACCCCCACGTTCCTTCGCCACACTCTGCCGGCACAGGTGCGGCCAGTGTTAACTAGCGGCCCAATTTGGATAATAATTGGCCAACGCCTTCAAAAATGGCAAAATATCGGCTGACCTTAGTTGTACCCAAATTAGGACTCCTTGTGGTCCTTCATGCTTTAAGAATCATGTTTTAAAAAATAAATAAAAATAAAATGCAGCCACCGCACCCAAGGCCTCCAAAGCTGCAATACATTACATTTTTGTTTTCAGGTTCAGAGAAGATGTAATGGATGTAGCATTGCTCTCATTGGGTAGACTGCTGCATGATTAGTGTACAAAGCAACTACCAATACATTCATTGCCATTAAATCACTAGAAAAAAAAAAAAAAAAGTCATGGTGCTAGTAATCGTATAACAGGCATGTTTGCATCTGCCAAGAGCTTGGGCATCAGTTATCTGGACCACTTTCAAGCCCCAGCAAGTGGAGTTTAAGAGCACCTACTACTAGAATTGCTATAGCCTGGCACCCAAGTAAAATGCCAGTTCCAGAGAATACTATAGTACTGCAGCATCATGCACAATTATTAGCTGCCCTGGAATTAGGACCACTGCTGGACATCTGGCAACCTCCAGTAGGTAGATGGTAAATAAGTTATTACTTAAACCAAGCATGCAGCCAAGATCTACTGGCAGGATCATCAGGTAATAAAACAGTTACCAGGGAACTCAATGCTCATTACTATGCCCTTTCATACTTACTATCCAAATAAGACCTGTAGCATCCCAATGCCCTTAACCCGCGTCTCATATAGATTTTGCTTATGGAAAGGTCTCAGAGTATAGAAAAGTAAAGTAAATTCTATCAAGGCAGAACATGTCTGCACAGGGATTACCTTCAATGGAGAGTTTTTCAATGGCTCGTCTTTCCCCACGGCTGCAGTGAGGTGGGAGGCAAAAACCACGGATACTTCTGCCAGTTCTAACACGGGAACTAATGACGTAGTTTGGGTCCAGGTCATCACCACCCTAAATGTTGGCAAAAAAAAAGTATAAATACAGAAAAAAAAATTAAGAGTGGCCAAATCCAGTCTTTAGAAGGTGTAGTTTGCTGACCAAGGAACCTTTTTTTTGAAGGAGGATTTTCTTCAGAGTAACATTCCTGGTCAAAAGGCATTTTTAAACTAAACTTACCTAGGTAGATGCAGCATTAGTCTGATGCTGCATCTGTCCCAACACTGAGAGCCGAGTAACCAAACACTGATTGCTCAGTTCTCAGGGCACCACCTCGATTAAGCGCTGTGGAGGAGGCAGGAGCAGCAGACTCAGTGGCTTGCTGAGAGGCCAAGCTAGGTTCTTTGTCGTGATCTTGCTCCAGCTCTGACATCAACCCATTGTCTGCTGAAAACAGGTCACAGGACGGCAGAACAAATTGCATGCCTATGATCCACAGCCAAACAAGCTTTGGCTGTACTGCTATAGAGCATGGCCCAAACACTTAAATTTGCTCCCTATTAGTCCTGTCCTTGAGCTCCTCCACAGATACAGCAGAGAAGTGAGCGTTGTCACCTTAGAAGTGGGTCACCAGGTGAAATGTTGACATTGATACAGCAAAGATCTAGCAAGCTGCAATATTACAGTTCGCTGGTTTAGATACACTTTAAAAAACGTGGGCTTATCTCCTCGCAGGAAATCCATTTTGCTCATTGTTTGGCAACACAATAGGGCTTGGGAATTTGTTATGTTTTGAGATACCACGGCAAGGCAGCACATGGCCCATCCAGTGAGTAAAGCAAAGTGACCAGCGTACCACTAGAACATGCAATCAAAATGCTTAAGTCTGGGTTTACATATAAGCTGCATGCGGCTTACTGCAGGGATCTGGTGCATCCTGGTTCACCGTTTCAGGTCCGATTTCAGCCTAAATTTGGACCAAAAGACGCAGATATGTGAACCAGCTCCATAGAGCCAGTCAAACAAATCTCCTGCTATTGCGAATTGGATGCAGGAAACTAGCATCCAGTTTGCAGTGGTGTATACCCAGCCTAAAGAGTTATCTAGCATCACACTTAATACTGTACATAGATGCATGCAAAAAAAGGGGGGGGGGGGACTATATTTTAAAGCATTAGTATATCTGTACACATCAGCCATCCCACCTGAACTAAGGTAGTTTAGGACAACTGACCTAAGCAACAAGTGCAGTTTTTAAAGGATGGGCCTAAAAATCCATCTGAACAGGACCTACACAACCAAACTATAAAAGAAAGGGTGTAAAAACGCCTGACAGCCAAACCTGACAACCATAATGATAGCCGACAACTGAAAGCTTATTGATACAAATTCTTTATTGGTTACCAACACCAAATTCAAAAGTGCTAATGCATTTTGACTTAAAATGTTTTATAAGCCGAAATGCATTAGCACTTTTGGATTCATGCAACCAATAAAGAATTTGTATCAAGAAGCATCCGAGTTGCCAGCTAGCATCATTATGGACTTATGCTGTGGAAAGTGAACATCTTTGACCAGTCGTCATCAACCCTGTCCTTTAGGGCCCACTTAGGCCCCTTTCATACTGAGTTTCAGGCGGTTTAGCGCTAAAAATAGCGATTAAAACTCCTGCACTGCATTCTCAATGTGAAAGCCCAAGGCAATGTGCTGGTGGGACCGCTCCAAAAGTCCAGCCAGCAGCATCTTTGGAGCAGAGAGAGGAGCTGTGTGTTTAATGCTCGTTCCCATTGAAAGTAATGGGAAACCACGGTAATAACGCCGGCAATGCGCTTCTGCATATCACCGCAATTCAGATGGTATAGCGCCAGCACACATTCTGGATCAGTGCGAAAGGGGCCCAACAGGCCAGGTTTTATGTATTACCTTGGGGGAGATGCAGACTAGAATACTGCAACCACTGAGCAGCAAATTATATCACCTGTGATGCATTTCAGTTATCTTGCAAACCTGGCCTGTTAGTGGGCCCCGAGGACATGGTTGATGACCACCGTCTTAGACAGCAGTGCTCCGTCCCCAGACTCAAATACAGCAGTAGAGCTTGGCAAGATTGGTTTCTATAAACCAGGCGGATAGTTAAAAGGCTGCAGTCACCTACAGAAATTATAATTCAAAAGTGAACACAAGTCAGGACTAAACTTGAGATCCACCACTGATCTGAAGGTAGAGGTTTATTTTCAACATATACCCCTTCTTCCCATACTTTCAGCGCCACATTTACTATGATCAGAAGACCCATTGAAGTAACCTGGTTTATTTTTCTTCACCTCAAGAGGGAAACATGGAAATCAGGCCTTGCGACAGCACACAGCATTCTAACAATTACTGCTGGAATACCTGCACTGCTCATGCCGGTTATTTCCAGGTACCTACTGGTAGCAGATCCTTGGCACCAGTAGTTTGTGTTGCAATATTATAGTCTCACTGCACCCAAGTGAAAGATCCACAATATTGAGAAACACTAGAATGTACTACTACTGTAAAAAGCGTCAAGATTAGAGCTATTAAAACAAGGCTACAGGCAAGGCAAAGTTCAGTAATGAGCCCCAAGATTATCTCTAGCTGTGCTTGTTCTTTTGTGATGCGCTTGCGTTCAGGAAAACCTAATGATACGCATCAAATTTCAGCCATTATGACTCCAAGGTCCAATTGGAACATGAGGATGTCTGCACGTTTCCAGGAAAGTGCTGGCCATTACACAGCCAAAGATAGCAATATAGCTGGAAACTGGAATTCTAGGTTTCATATACAATTGAAAAAAGGCACATAACCCCCAATAGGTACATTTTCAGATTTAAAGTTCAGAAATCCAGGCCAACTCGAAATGCACACAAAAAAAAAAAAAAAAAAAAAAAAAAAAAAAAAAAAAAAAAAAAAAAAAAAGCACCTGCTACAGATTGCTTATAAGCAGCAACATTAATAACCTCACCTTCAAGTTTTCAGATTTCAGGTCAGTCTTGTGCTGGTCTCCTGGCTTGTAACCACCATGTCGGTCTTCAATGATGGGGTCCAACAGATCACTGAACACATCATAGCACTCTTCATCCCCAGCGACAGCTCCCACGGTCATAATATAAGGGTGGCCTGGATAAGCACAGCATTTCTTAAGTCACAGAAAGGCACACTTGTCAACAACCCAAGGAGTTGGGTAAATGAGCGAACACCACACAAGGAGATGCCCAAACTTTGCAGACACTCCTATGCGCACCCAATGCGCTCCGTTTTTTTTAAGAGAGCTACATGTCCCAGTATGCTATTGAATATCAGAGAAACGCCTCAGCTGGGATGAGCAAAGCCCGAGTTAAATTGGCAAACACCACACCAAGTTAGGATCACAATGGTCTTTCATTTTGGTCACAAAGTAAAGCTGCCGGCTGCCATTTATAATCTTGGGAAAAATTGCCTAACTGCTGTGATTGTCCAATAGTTGCCTTACTTTTATGCAGAACTGCAGCCAGTAAGGTTAAAACTTGATATGTGTATACAATTTCTGGGTCACCCAACTATTGTAGGGCATTGACTCTGCATAAAATTAAGTCAAAGTGACAGCTTGCACAAATATATTCAGCAGTGCCAGATCACAAATCCCAAATGCCAGCTTTATAGATTAGAGTTTACACTCACATATCTGACGGCCCAGGTCTCCTAATCACCCTAATTTCTAGAGCCAATGCCTTTAAAGGCCAAGATCACCTTTTTTCCTAAATTCCAGCTCCCCTACATACCATTAATGTACTCCTTTTACAAAAAAAAAAAACAGCTTTCCATTTGGAAAATGCTATAGGTTATGCAATTATTGGATATTTTTATAAATGTACTTGTATTGTGTAAGGAAACTTATCTCCAGTTGGAGATTAATAAAAAGATCAGTAAAAAAGATCAGTTTTTAGTTCTAGGTTGGTTGCTGTTTTTTGTACTGCTGGTTAATTAGTGTAGGAATGCACTGGACACCTTTGCCACCACGTGCATCCCTGAGTCTTTGAGGGGTGGGCTCCCTCCAGGCGCACGTGCCGTCAAAAGCAATCCACTGCTTGTCATGGGCACTGCAGCGTATGCATACAATTGCAAATGATGGAGAAAAAAAAAAAGTTGACAACGGTTAGGGCCCTTTCACACGTCCGCCTCCGCTCGTCCGTTTTTACAAGTCCGTAAACTGACTTGTAATGGTTCCCTATGGGATCGCGTCCGTTAGCGGATGATGCATCCGCTAACGTCCGCCTGGATCCGGTTTTTCGGACGGAAGAAAACCCTATTTTTCTTCCGTCCGGCGGAACGGATGAATATGGACAAACAGTCCGTTTTCATCCGATTCCCCATAGGGGAGAGTGGAGGAGAGACAGGGCGGTCCCTGCACAGTGTGCGGGGACCGCCCTGTCCGCCGACAGCTGAGCGGGGATCCCCGCTGAGCCGACGGACACACACAGAGCGGACCGAAAAACGGTCCGCTCCGTGTGAAAGGAACCCTAGGGTCAATTTGGTTGTTTTGCAGACTGGCAAGTGTGCTGGGAAATATTGTTTATGATGGGCATTGCCCTTCCATGTGCACCTTACCACAAAGGCTAGTTATAGGTTGGGGTGATTGCCACTTTTTGTACAGTCAGCCAACATTCCTGAAGCGTTGAATTGGGAGGCTGCAGAGTTGAAACCGAGGGAAGCTAGGAGGCACAGATTGCTGGAAAGGAGAGAATACCTTTTCTATTACAGGGTACTAGCTTTAAAAACATGGCATTAAGTAGGGTTGTCCCGATACCAGTTTTTTAGGACCGAGTACAAGTACCGATACTTCTTTTTTTTAAATGTGTCCCCACACATATGCAGCCATGTCCCCCATACCTAGATGCCACCACATAGTTAATATGTGCGGGGAACATTACAGCTTTCATTTGAATAGCTGCAGTGTTCCCCGCCGCGCATAGACACCCCCCCTTGCTCGGGATTGGCCAGATCACCTGTCCAATCCCGAGCAAGGGGGAGTGTCTATACGCAGCAGGAAACACTACAGCTATTCAAATAGAAGCTGTAATGTTCCCTGCGCGTATTAACCAAGCGGCGGCCTCTAGGTATGGGGGACATGGCTGCATTTGGGGACACATTTAAAAAAAAAAAAAAAAAAAAAAAAAAAAAAATCGGTACTTGTACTCGGTCCTAAAAAACTGGTTAACCCCACTTAATGCCATTATGAGTATTCGGCCAGGCATCTGGGGCATTTGTGAGAGTACAAGTACTCCCGCAAATACTCTGTATCGGTCCAGATATCGGGACAACCCTAGCATTGAGGATTCATGTACATGGAACTTTTTTTTTAAAGTCTCCTGAACGATTTAACTTGACATATAGCAACGGACCTTAAGTTATGTTTTGCCACATTAAATCCCTCCCATTAATAGCCATTTGGCGTTTCAAATGCAGAGCAACCAACAGGTGTCCAAGTAATTTTTCTACAGCAGGCGAGAGGAAGACTGGTTGGTGTGGGCAACGGTAACGTTTTCTATACCATATTTTCCTTGCAAGTAGAAAAACCCATTACCAGTGTACATTTGAAAAAAGTTATGGCCCATTTCAAAGCTCTCCCATCAGCATCTAGCCACAGCAATACGCAACCTATGATATACATTTATTTTATGTTTCATGCAAACAGTTTCCCTAGCACTGAAACGTAATGCAAGCTATGGTATTGTTAGCGGAACGCAATTGTTGGTTAATTTCCACCCAATTGCAATCGAATGGGCAATCTAAACCAGCAAACAACCAAAACCACAGAAAGCAGATATCCCTGGACTGTATAAGGATGTGTAAATTGCATTTTCATTCCAAAGCTTTAACATCGCCACAAGATTGACAGTGCGTAGAGCATATTTAAAATGTTATAAGTCACACATCTGAAGAGATCAAGCAATAGATTGTAGTCCTAATCCCTCTAAAAAGTAAACAGTCCTCAAATGTTAGACTAATATTCAGTTACAAACTGCACAGCAATGAACTCCACAGCTTGGACAGTGTGGCAGAAGTCATCTTGTGATATGAACCAATGCTCAAAGTAAACTCTTGCTAAAAGTAGATGTAGTGAAATGTACAGCAGCAGTACCCAATAGTCAATCAGGGGCTGTACATCATTGAAAGCTGTATGGGTGCAGTAGGTTAGTGCACACCTCTAATGCATTATGAAGTGGACAATGGCCATAGAAGCAAATTAGGCAAGAATCTGACCAATGACCATCTTTCCTCCGATTTACCACTAGCTGCCCAGGCATCACCACAGCCTCAGTACTCGGCAACAAGTCAATGACCTGCAACAAGTCAGAACTCTTTGGCTAAATAGGTGTTCAAAATCAGTGGCTTGGAAGTTACTGAAGCACCTTGGCTAGCACAATAGGCAACTAGCCTTTTAAAAAGGAGAGTTCTGCAAGTTAGGTGTCTATGCAAACAATTTGTAGTCAATGTGGATAAGGGTTAAAAGCACTTTATTACAGTACAAGGTTTAATTGGGATGGTTTCTCCTCAGTGCCTGAAACTCAAAAAGGAGCAAGGAAAAATCTGCAACAGGTACAGTAATAAAAAGCAGCTGGGGCTCTAGGCTTCCCCTAGGAAAGTCGTACTTCTTCCTAAACAGGTCTGCTGGATTATGCTGGCAATAACCCCTCACTTTTCACCCATAAGAGGAGAAACGTCTGAGTGGAGCCTTGGATAGCAGTAAAAAACCTGAGAGGTTCTAACCAACCTAAAACTTTCAATTGTGTTATGGATCCAAAGTCTATGGAGAAGTCTTGCACCATTATGAGGTTGGAGTGGGAGGTCACAATACACAACTTCCTCTGGTCTGTAAGAAGCTGCCCTTTCCTACAGCGAGTCACACAAGTTTAATAGGTTTTAAAGATGACATTAAATTTTGTTCAGGTCACAATGATGACTTCATCCACTCTATGCAAGCAACAGACCGGTTAATCTTTCCAGACATGCTCTTTTACCAGGATTGTCTACCCCAGTTTGGATCACGGCATCCAATGTGAAGCCTGGAAGTCAGTCTGTTTCCCCAAACTCTTGTATATAGCAAAAGTTAAGACTTTAGCCATGTGGTTGTTGTGCTTGCGCATGTCTGGAACTCCTCTGCAGAAAGCCTCTTAAGGACTGGCCAGGCAATGTTACCTTCACAAAAAAAAAAAAAAAAAAAAGGAAAGAAAATCTGTACAGGTTAGACTCTGCTCCCCTTATCAATAGAAGTGCTTCGATGCCCTTTATCAAAATATAGTAGATGATCACAATATCGCATTGTTTACTAGTGTCAGCTTAAAGGCAGAGAAGCAAAAAGATCAGTTTTGTAAAGATTATAACCCACTGAATGGATTTGTAGAGTGACTTCAAATAAAAATATAAAAGCCAAATGAGAAAGCCAAGCTTTGCTTGCATGTTGATCCCCACAAACATCTTCCCAATAAGTACAACTGTATTTAAAGTATCTAAAGGCTAAAATGTTTTATTAATTTGGTTAGAGTGGGAGAGATTAGAACACTGGACCGTTTTTTATTGTGGTCTGCGTCCGTTAGATTCAACCGGATTTGTTTATCGTTGAAAGTAAAAGAAAATCCCAAATGTTGGGTTGTCCCCAGAAAAGTAATAGGAGAAATCTTCCAATGGGATATTTGTTCTGGTGACCTGGGAGATCCTCAAGAAAGTCCCTTAATTTGCTGAGATTTTCTCTCACTTCCCATTCTGGCTATGGGACAGAACATTAACTTAAGTCTCCCTGATGGAACAAAGGGCAAAAATAAACATTATGCCTCGTACACACGGCTGGCTTTTTTCCTCTAGGAAAGTCTGGACGTGTGTAGCCTCCAGCGGACTTTTTTTCAGAAGTCCAATGGATTTTAGAGAACCTGTTTTGTCGAACTCACGGCGGACTTTTGCATGGTCAAAAGTCCAACCGTGTGTACAAGGCATGACAGTTCTACATTAATGCTAGTTGTTTATCACAATAAGCGACACGTGTTAAATAACTTATACCCCCCCCCCCCCCCCCCCCGAGTCTACACAGCTGCTGAACACCTCTAGTGATACGAACCCATTGCAATATTCATTTGTGAAAATAGTGCATCGCTGCAAATCTATAGAATTATACATTCTATAAAATGTATGAAAAAATAAAAGACAGTTCATATGTAGGTTTCCAAAGCCGTCACAGCTGTGTAAAATCGTATTTAAAATGGATCCAATATTAAGTGCACACACCACCTGCTAAAATGCCCTCATCTCAAGGATGAGTATATAAAAAAAAAAAAAAAACTCAGATAGATCACTCGTGTCCATCACGATCAATCCACTTTACCAATGATAGCAATTCCTACAGTCCCCAGACTGCACCTGTGTGGGAAATCAACGTTTGAATAGTCTCCAAAAAAAAAAATCACCTTCCTTCCACTCGCTTGTCAATCAATTCCACTTATATTTCCAGGGGGAAGGAAAACACACACGTACAGTGTTCTCCGCTTTTAACTTTATTAAGAGGGGTGGAGTCAAATCTGATGTCAGGCAAAGCACGACGAGTCTAGATCTGCGGTGAATGAGCTGGTGATTTCCTGCATGCCATTTTTATTGGTATTTCTTGAATGTAGAGCACACTATGGTACTTGTTTTTATGTCCTTAACCCCTGGAAATATAAGTGGAATGGATTATTGAAAAGCAAGTGGAGAAAGGTTTTTTTTTGGCGACAAGTCAAACGATTACCCACACAGGGGTGCAGTCTGGGGACTTTTTTTACTCATCCTTAAGATGAGAGTGCATTTTAGCAGGTGGTGTGTGCACTGAACGTTGGATCCATTTAAATACGATTTTACACAGCGGTGACAGATTTGAAAACTTACATATGAACTGTTAATGTTATGAATAGTTTTAAGGTATAATAGTTTATAAACTTTAGAGAGACGCAGCACTGCACCAGTTTCACAAATTAGTTCTACATTAAAGCAGCGGTCCGCCTAAATAAAATAAATATTAAAAGCCAGCAGCTACAAATACTGCAGCTGCTGACTTAATAAATGGACACTTACCTGTCCAGGGGCCCACAATGTTGGCAGCCAAAGCCGATCAATTGCTCTGCTCTCGGCTGCCCCCCGCCGCCATCCTCATTGAGGGCATCAGGAAGTAAAGCATTGTGGCTTCACTTCCCGGTTCCCTACTGCGTATGTGCGAGCCATGCTGCGCGTCCTAACTGGACCCTGCTGTCTTCTGGGACCTGTGCATTTCCCAGAAGGGGGGGGGGGTGGCATGGAAGTGGGTGCAAATAGCTGTATTATACAGGTATCTGCACCCTCCAAAAAAAGTGCCAAATGTGACACGGGAGGGGGGTCCGAAAAGCGGTGGTTCCATTTTTTGTGTGGGCCTCTGCTTTAACAGCCAGTCCAAATGTACAAGTACCCAAATCTAGCTGCAGCATAGTGGATTTGGCGTGTCCCTGCCAAAGATCATTTGTGTTCGGCCCCTACTAAAAATTCCATGTTCGATACCGACCTCTACTAAACTCCAACTCTGTGGGGCGCGCAGCATGTCAGAAAACAAAAGGAGATCTCCTTGGCCAGGCCAGGGGACGGAACAGAGCTGTGCGCTCTGCTGGTGGGCACTGACATAAATGACATTATTGAGATGCACTGGTGGGCATTAGTGAGGTGGCACTGATGGACACCAATGAGGTGGCTGCACTGGTGGGCACTAATAAATACTGAAGAAAAAAAAAAAGCAATCTGTTTTGTATGGTCAATCCTGTTGCAAGTCCCTGATAGAGAAAAATCAAGTATGCAGGAAGACTTAACCATGAGGCAAATGATTTACAAATATTGATCATCTTCCCCATCTCAAGCCCTAAAAAAAATAAAAAAAAAAAGCCATCAGACAGGTAGTCTTTGCATTTTATAGGACTTCCACACAAGGCCTTTAGTCACTGACACACTGACAGCTCAGCACTTCTAGTAATGAGGGAGAACAGATGGCAAAGTGGATAAAGAAACAATCTGCGCATTTTACCTGGGTTGTCAACCCCGGTCTGAATGACATCATCCACAGTAACTCCATTTGGTGTCGCCTTGTCCCTCAGCTTTGCATAAAGATCACGGGTGAGCACCTTGGCCATATGGTTGTTGTGGGTACTCAAGTCTGGAAACTCATCATCCACGCTATACTTCATTTTCAGTGTGTTGTGGGAGTTGCCGAAAGGCATGATTGCACTTCACTGCAGGAAATACAGAACAAAATGTTAACAGATATAGGACATGACCTCAAAAAAAGGTGACCTTGGAGCAAACGCATGTTAGAACAGGAAATCTAGGCCACAACATGGCTACTGGCAAACTAAATCTCCCATGATCCTCAGGAAAAGCTTAAGGATACAAGATTGGTCATAAAGTACCTGATTTTTGCCTGCAACGTGACAGGCTTGTGCATTCTTAGAGATTAAGGTATAAAGGAGGGACACAGGCACCCGATTACAGAGCTCATTACCAATTTTAGAGCTCATTTAGGGGATGAGCAAAGCTCACAACGTCTGCCCAGGTCCTACTAACAGAGTTCCTCCAAGGTCACAAAATATTAATTATACACAGAAAATGTAAATCCAATTGAAAGCTATAGAATAGCCAACCACCACCTCTTAGGAGCGCTACCCAACTTATACAGCTCTGGTATAAAGGATAGGATATCTCTACTACAGTGGGGGAGGGGAAATCGTGCCTCAAGGGCCAGACAATAGCAAGCAAAGGGCCACAGTTTGGAGAGCACTGGGATGGCAGAGTGTGGAGGAACCCACTCTGAAATGTGGCATGCATCGATTTTAGGCACCTGATCATCTCTACCTCCGAGGTCCCATCCACACTTAAGCCGAGTGTCTTTGCATTTGTTTTAGACTTTAGTCAAGAGTTTTTTTTTTTTTAAGATTAACCACTTCAATGCCAGATACTTACACCCCCTTCCTGCGACAATTGCGCAGTCATGCTACACTGTACCCAATCAGACTTTTTGTCCCACAAATAGAACATTCTTTTGGTGGTATTTGATCACCTCTGGGGTTTTTATTTTTGACTATACATTTTTTTCCCCCCGTTATAAAATTTAGCAAATAAGCAAGTTTTCTCCTTCACTAATAAGGTAGCACTGACAAGGCAGCACCGATGAGGCGGCATCAATGAGGTGGCACTGATAGACTAATGATGGGTACTTATGGATGGCACTGATGCTTATCCCTGGTGGCACTGATTTTAGGTGGGCACAGGTTTGCATTTCCCTGGTGGTCTAGAGGGCATATCTGGTGGTCCAGTGGGGATGCCCATCCCTGGGCGGCATACTGGTTGTACTGGGCGGGGCTGCGCTGATAAACTATCAGCACAGAACCCCCGTCAGGAGAGCAGCCGATTGGCTCTCCTCGCGTCTGTCAGACGCCAGTGAGGAAAAGCCAACCAGCAGCTCTTCCTGTTTACATTGTGATCAGCTGTGATTGGACAGCGTGTCAGACTGATACGCCGTGATGCGCACCCCCACGTGGCAGCTGTTAGCCTGCTGGACGTCATGACGTTAAGTCAGGATAACGGAACCACTTCCCGGACGTCAATTTGCCATTGACCAGATGGGAACTGGTTAAGCAAATGGAAAAACTAGTTATTAGGCGTTGCACCCTTATTTTTAGCCAATGAAAAGCAGGTTACAAGGGCGAACACACATTTTTTTGCACCTTGCAGATGCCTTTATTGAAACCCATCAGGGCCAAAATGCACACAGCCCCAAAATCAGATCATACTTTTTTGGGTGAAGAGCTTCAAGTAACACCATGCTCAGGTGTGTGAACGGGTACCAATCCTGGGGGGGGGGGGGGGCCTGAGCGTTGAAGCCCTTTTTGTGAAATTTAAACTGCTTAGTCTGCATTCACACCTGAGCATTTTGGTTTAAGGCAGAAAGTCTTGCGTTTTTACTGCGATTTCACACAGGTAAATAATGTACAAAGGCAGAAAAACACCTGCAATCTGCCCAAAAAGAAGCTCATGTACTGTTGAGCTTCAGGAATTTTGCTTTAGGCTACAAAACGCTCAGATGTGAACAGGGGTGATTTAAATGAATGGGATTTCGCTTGTTGGGCATTTGAGCTGAAACGCACAGGCGTGAATGGGGCCTTGAGCGATGAGGGGACACCTTCACCACTTATCAGTTGATTAAGTCAATGTATGCGAAGAAAAAATAAAAAAATTAAATTATGTGTAGACAACTCATAGCCCTGCATAGATCTGCATAGATCTTTTGTACCATCTCACGCGTTATAGACAATGACGCAGGCCACACCTCCTTCCTATCTGACTGATACAAGTTACCACACTTAGGCATCTTCTGAATAAGGAAGTCAGCATTGTAAACTCTGCCTGCCAATCCTAGTGCTGCACGTTTGTACCTTGAAGGTCAATAAAAAAGTACGCCGCCATTGCTGGCCTGTGGTAATATATATATATATATATATATATATATTCAGTCTGCAACTTGTAGTGCCATCACAGCCCAATAGGCTAGTGCATCTAAAAAGAATGCTTAGAATTTACACATCAAGAACAAGCTGCACAATTACTTCCAACTGCCATTTCTAAAGCTAATTAGCTGTCAAGGTAGATGGATGTCCTCATTCAATATTAATGTCCAAGAGGAAGTCGTGTGCTGCACCTCAGAGCAACCACATTACTCTGCACTTCCCTGAGCTGACAGTGCTGAAATCCCAACTGAATGACCTCTAGGGTGAGAGCGATAAAGCCGGATGGACATACACGCCATACAATCTGATCTCATTTAGATCTAACAAATGTATGGAATCCGAGAATCCTAAACAATTCAGTGCATTTGTATGAAATCAGGTAGGCCCTCGCACGACATAGTTGGTGGTAGATCTAGAGGATGAATAAGCAGATTATACACTGTAGTGTATGGCTACGCCCTGTACAATCAAATCTAGATTTTACAAAACTACAAACATGACAAACCAACAACTTATTTGTTCTGTATGAAAACAGGCCTTGGCATAGTTGATGGCAGATCTAAAGGAGATCATAAACTATACAATCTGATTGTATGGTCTCTCTTCTACCACACATTCACATACTTAAAGGTAACCATACAATCTGATAAATCCTCAAAAAAAAATTGTACAATGCTAGTGTAAAGGTCTATATATAAAAAATAAAAAAAGGGGGGGGGCTGTTTTTATAACAGGCCCTTTATAAAGCAAAAGGGAGGTTGTATGGTAGAGGGCAGACCATAAACTATACAGACTGAATTGATGAGTGATCAAAAAAAAGGCAATAATACAATCAGATTGTATTGTTTATGGCCTGCCCTCTACCATACATTCACAAAAAGGTAACCATACAATCTGCTTTAGATCAGCTAAGGGATAGAGAGAACATACACACACTATATTTTTATCAATCAAAACTATAAATAAAATATATCTTATAATAAATCTAATATATATATCAGGTCCACGACTACATAAAAATGTTAGATTGAAAGAAGATCGCACAGATCGTAACATGTTTGGTCATATTAAGATGCAAACAAAGGCTGAACTAAAGGGCATCAGCCATTCCAATGGGGGTACAGAGCAGCTTTGGCAGTCTGGTAAATGGGATCACATTAGGGTAGGTACCCACCTTGTCCACACTTCTCCCAAACTGCATTCAATAAACTAAAATCTGCATTGCCGGTACACGTCTCTGCACATCCCAGTGAAAACCTGCTCCAGAAAAGACACGCTTTCCCGTCTGAAAATGCCCACTGCCTGGCTGCCACACTTCTACATTGCTGTTCCCAGCCAGCGGGGCTGCTGCAGATCATGCATTCTGACCTCACCATCTTGCATGCTTGGTCCAGATCTCACAGCAGCCAAACAACTAGCATTTTCAGAAGGTGATCAGCAAAGCACTTAAATAAGCCCATTCTAGCGTAGTAAACCTCATCAATAATCTGTCATCGGCCCTGGCTGGAATGCCCCCCCCCCCCCCCCATCTCTAGTAAGCCAGCTATGAGACATGATGCTGCAGCACTAATAAGTCATCCCATCCCCATCTGGCCCCATCCCAGGGGCTGCAGCAGTGCCATGAGAAGAAGGGCAGCAGGGGGCAGCACTGAGCCTTGCCAAACTTCAACACACTCCATTAACCCCTTCTTTGCTGGAGGTAATCCATTAGAGCAGAGGCATCCCATGCACAGACATCTCTCCTCCAGCAGTCCCATCCTCACCACTATGCACTGCCATTGTGCTGCAACGCCCCAGCCAGGACAGGGACACATCCCAAGGACATGAGCTGTCCCTGAGGACCCTCCATCCATAGGACCCCCTCCCCCATCCCACACCCCAGATGGCAGCACAGAGCCTAGCGCTGCTTCTATGCAATCTGCAAATTGATCCTCCTCCTGCATGCAGACTAATACATGGAGGGTGCACCCCCTCCCCCTGCAGACTAATACATGAAGGGTGCCCCCCTCCTCCATGCAGACTAATACATGGAGGAAGCACCCCCTCCCCCCTGCAGAATACATGAAGGGTGCCCCCCCTCCTCCATGCAGACTAATACATGGAGGAAGCACCCCTCCCCCCTGCAGAATACATGAAGGGTGCCCCCCTCCTCCATGCAGAATACATGGAGGAAGCACCCCCTCCCCCCTGCAGAATACATGAAGGGTGCCCCCCTCCTCCATGCAGACTAATACATGGAGGAAGCACCCCCTCCCCCTGCAGAATACATGAAGGGTGCCCCCTCCCTCATGTAGACTAATACATGGAGGGTACACCCCCTCCCTCCTCCATGCAGACTAATACATGGAGGGTGCACCCCCTCCATGCAGACTTATACATGAGGGGTGCCCCCCTCCCTACTCCATGCAGACTTATACGTGGAGGGTGCACCCCCTTCCTCCAAACTAATACATGGAGAGTGCCCCCCTCCCTCCAGACTAATACATGAAGGGTGTACCCCCTCCCTCCAGACTTATACATGAGGGGTGCCTCCCTCCAGACTAATACATGGAGGGTGCACCCTGCGCCCTCCCTCCTCTTGGTGCTCTACTCACCTTATGTGTGTTTTACTGGCGGGAATAGAAAAGTCTCCTTAGCAGCTTCCCAGAACGAACAACTCCCCAGACCTTGAGGGATGTGAGTGAGAAGGAGCTGCCAGCGCTTTTATATAACGTGCTCTGCCCCCTCTGCCATTGGCTACTATTAATATTCCATTCATTGGATTGGATGGCCCGGCGGAGAGGGGCGGCTCCTGTAGAGCAATGCTCGGTCTATGCTGCATTGTGCGGGACGTGCCGCTGATTGGGGGGGGGAGCCGCGGATTGGGGGGGGAGCCAATGCGCACCTGTCACCTGTCACACCTACAAAGAGATCTGCAGGCTTAGGTGTTAAAGGGAACCTGTCACCGCATTCTTAGAAAAATCTGTCATATTAAAGTAGAACTCCAGCCCCAAAATAACACAAAGAAGCCATTGAAATACACTCACCGGCCACTTTATTAGGTACACCTAGCTAGTACCTGTTTAAAGTTCCGCTGAATGATGCTTTTCAAGGCGACTGGCCCCCAGACCACCTGAATTGACCCATTAAATAGGGACCCCTCAATGTTATGGAAAGTTCTGTGGGGCTAGCTGACCCCAATTGACCTATCCCATGGCCAGGAGACCGCAAATTTTTGCCCAGTAACCACTCAATTGTAACCAATCCCTAGCTTTCCCCGCTTGATTGACCTAATGACCTATCCTAAGCTCAGGAAATTTACCCTAGCAACTAACTAACCAATCCCAGACCTCCCCGCTTTTTTAACCACTTCAATACAGGGCTTTAAAACCCACCTCCTTCCCGGGCCTATTCTGGCACTTCTCTCCTTCATGTACAAATCATCATTCTTTTGCTAGAAAATTACTCAGAACCCCCAAACATTATATATGTTTTTTTTTAGCAGACACCCTAGGGAATAAAATGGCGGTCATTGCAACTTTTTATCTTGCACCGTATTTGCGCAAACATTTTTCAAACGGCTTTTTTTTTGTAAAAAAAATGGTTTAATAAATTAAAAAATAACAAAACAGTAACGTTAGCCCATTTTTTTGAAGATGATGTTGAAAGATGATGTTACGCTGAGTAACTAGATATCTAACATGTCATGCTTTAAAATTGCGTACACTCATGGAATGGCGCCAAACTTCGTTACTTAAAAATCTCCATAGGCGACACTTTAACATTTTTACAGGTTACCAGTTTAGAGTTACAGAGGAGGTCTAGTGCTAGAATTATTGCACACGCTCTAACACACGCAGCGACACCTCACATGTGTGGTTTGAACGACGTTTACATACGTGGATGGGACTTACGTGTGCGTACGTTTCTGAGCGCAAGCTACCGGGGACAGGGGCATTTAAATTTTTTTATTATTATTATTATTATTTATTTTACTTATTTATTTATTTTTTACACTTTTTTTTTACATTTTTTTTTTTCAATCGCTTTTATTCCTATTACAAGGAATGTAAACATCCCTTGTTATAGGAAATGTGTGTGACAGGTCCTCTTTATGGAGAGATGCAGGGTCAATAAGACCTCACATCTCTCCTCTAGGCTGGAAAGAATGAGATCATGAAAATAAATTCACAGATCTCATTCAAACTAGCCGCAATTGCGGTTTGTTTACTTACGGGGACTCGAGTGTGACGTCATCACATCGCACCCAGGCCTCCGACGATCATAGAGATGACTAGTGACCATCTGGTCACCAGTCATCTCTATGGCAAACATCCAGCGGATGTCGATCATCTCTCCGGGCCCCCGATGGGACGGGAGAGCACCGGATGGCGGCGGGAGGGGGGGGGATGTCCCCTCCCGCTGCCTGTAAGAACGATCTAGCGGCGGAACCACTATGATCGTTCTTACGGTGCGCAGGATCGCCGCCGCTAAAAAATTATATCTCAATGATGCCTCTGGGTGCAGGCATCATTGAGATATCCCCCCGCAAAGCCCAGGACGTCATATGACGTCCACCCGGGATAACAGGTCCCCGTTTTGGATGTCATATGATGGTGGGCGAGTATCAAGTGGTTAAACTAAAGGGGGGACCTGAAAACTGCTCCTGCCAACAATCCCATAAGGAAAAGGGGCCCTTGAAACAGTCCTATTCCCTTTTCCTCAATTTTTTTTGTTAGAAGCATGTGATTAGATCCAGAGATTCTAATTAGCTTCAAAAAAGGGTGGGCTCGGGGAGCAAAGCGCTGATTCCTGAGCCCGCCCAGTTGTGTGACAATAGCAAATTAATATTCAATATTGTCTTCCTAATTCTCCTCCCAGCCAATCAGGAAGCAGGTCCTGATATCTCCTTAAAGGGGAGGAGAAGCCATGTGAAGCCACTGCCCAGAGGAATCGCTGCCTACGACCTAGATGGGACAAGTGTGGGGCTGGTGAGGACTGACAGAGGGACTGGGAGGGGGTTGATCCATCCAACCGATCCGGGGGGAGGAGGATGGGCTGGAAATGTTGTGGTTGTTGTGTGGCGATCTTACCCAGAAGTGGGAGCGGGTACCTCATGGTATATATTCAACAAATGTTGGAAATATTCCTCAGAGATTTTGGTCCATAGTGACATGATAGCATCCTGCAGATTTGTCAGCTGCCCATCCATGATGCAAATCTCCCATTCCACCACAGTGGTGGTGCATCCATAAGGGCTCTCCCCTGCCACCTCCTCTATCACCAATAGATAGATTCATGCATAGCATGAATCTATCTATGACTGCCACTTATTCAGGTGCCAGGCCTCTTTTCGGGAAAGGGTAAGTGCCGGGCAGAAGGGCAGGGTGGGGGCCACACTGGCAGCATTTGATGGGCACTTAGGGAGCATTTAACGGCACAGTGGCAGCATTTCATGGGGCACAGTGGGAGCATTTGATATGGCAAAGTGGGAGCATTTGATGGCGCACAGTGGGAGCATTTGATGGGCACAGTGGGAGCATTTGATGGGCACAGTGGGAGCATTTGATGGGCACAGTGACAGCGTTTGATGGGCACAGTGGCAGTGTTTGATGGGCACATTGGCTGCGTTTGATGGGCACAGTGGCTGCGTTTGATGGACACAGTGGTGGCAATTGATGGGCACAGTGGCTGCCTTTGATGGCCACAGTGGCTGAAGTTGATGGGCACAGTGTCTGTGTTTGATTGGAACAGTGATGGCAATTGATGGGCATAGTGGCTGCTTTTGATGGCACAGTGGCTTCATTTGATAGGCACAGTGGTGACAATTGATGGCCACAGTGGCTGCGTTTTAGGGCACAGTGGCTGCGTTTGATGGGCACAGTGGTGGCAATTGATGGGCACAGTGGCTGCATTTGATGGGCACAGTGGTGGCAATTGATGGGCACAGTGATTGCGTTTGATGGGCACAGTGGCAGCAATTAATGGGCACAGTGGCTGCGTTTGATGTCACAGTGGCTGCGTTTGATGTCACAGTGGCTGCGTTTGATGGCACAGTGGCTGCGTTTGATGGCACAGTGGCTGCGTTTTCGGAACGTTCTCTGTAAACCTGTCTGTCACCAACAACCATGCCACATTCAAAGTCACTTAAATCCTCTTTCTTCCCCGTTCTGATGCTCCATTTGAACTTCAGCAAGTCATTTTCATCACGTCTAGATGCCTAAATGCATTGAGTTGCTGCCATGTGATTGGCTAATTAGCAATACTGTTTGTGTTACCAAACACGTGTACCTAATAAAGTGGGCGGTAAATGTACGTGAGTTTTTGGTAGATCCTAAATTTTGCTATTTTAATACTTGCATTAAGTCCCTGATCACAGCGTGCTCCTTTGGCACGTTTTTAGCATGACCGCATAGGGAAACCCATTTTATTGAACCCTACGTGTTTTACCTTTATGGGTGTTGAACTTGAAGTTTTTTTTTATTTTTTATTATTACACGTATCTTAGCATGCCTCAAAAAAACTGTTTACTCACCGTGTTTGGGGTGCCATTGGCAATTAACCACAAGCATCATGTATCTTTTTTTTTGTGCGTTTTTCCGCTTGTTTTTTATTTCAAATCGCAGGCCAATTCGGTGGCTATTGCGGGCAATGGCAGCGTCCGAATCTGTGTGACGCCTCACTGATTCCCAAATGTAGTTTCTGTACTACTTTTGGCAACTTCGGGGTGTGATTTCCATAGACATCTGTGCAGGAACCCCGAAGTCGCACAATTTTATTCCCGCAGTCAATGTGAACCTAGGATTAAAGGATCAGCAAAGGAATTATTTTTTTTAGCTAAATAGCTTCCTTTACCTTACTGCAGTACTGGTTTCATGTCCTCATTGTTCGTTTTTGCTTTGAAGTTGCTGTAATCCTGCTCTGTTCTCCACACTTCCTGCTTGTCTATTTCCTTATAACCACAGTACTGGGAGCTTTTTCGCTGTGGTCTAAGCTGTCATTTCTGTGTGTCTAAAACTTCCCAGAACCAATCAGATTCATTTTAAAAACAAAACACTGCCCTGGATTTGTTTGTTTTTGTTCTGTGTCTCTCTCTTCTTCACAGAAACATGAAGCCAGTTTAAAAGTGAAATTAACCTGCAGGCACATTATATGATTGATTTTTATCTATTTTTAATCATTTTTAAAATGAATCAGTTAACTTGTATGTCTCTATACCCTGTAAACAGTCATTTCAGCAAAAAAATGTTTTTCCTTTAGTGACCCTTTAAACCTGGAAGCTGATTGGTTACTATGTAGAGCTGCACCAGATTCTGTGTGCACCAGTTTTAGTAAATCAACCCAATAAAGATGCATGAAAATTTTAATGCCACGTACACAAGATTAATTTTTTGCGATGAAAAAAAACGACGTTTTTTAAAACGTCATTTAAATTGATCGTGTGTGGGCAAAACGTCGTTTTTTGTCTTAAAAAAAACGACCAAAAAATAATTCCAACATGCTTGAATTTTTTGTGTCGTTTTTCAAAAAGTTTTTTTTTGTGTCATAAAAAGTGATGGTGTGTGGGCAAAACGACGTTGAAAACAACGTTTTTAAACCCACGCATGCTCAGAAGCAAGTTATGAGACGGAGCTTCAATGGAAAAGAGTGCCATCGAACGTGGTGTACGTCACCACGCTTTGCTAGAGCTTTGTAGAAAAACGATGGTGTGTACGCAACGTTGTTTTGGAAAATGAAGTTTGAAAAACTTCGTTTTTTTTTCATGATTGAAAACTTCGTTTTTTTCATCGCAAAAAATGACCGTGTGTATGCGGCATAAATCTCTTTATTTCAATGGCACCCAGTCCAAGCTATGTGACTAAAGTCGCACCGTCTTAAAAAAAGGTCTCTGCGCTACTTCTATGCGACTTTCTTGCGAATTGAATGGCATACAGCAGGGGTGTCAAACTAATTTTCCTTGTGGACCGCATCATCATTATGATTGCCCTCAAAAAGACCGGTTGTGGCTGTAAGATTAGATGTCCAGCGCTTCCCATTAGGCCGCGTACACACGATCAGACATGTCCGATGAAACTTGTCTGACGGACCGTTTTCATCGGACCAGGCTGAAGTGGTCTGTTGGTCTGATGTGCGTACGCACCATCGGACCAAAATCCCCCCGGACCAGAACGCGGTGACGTAGAACACAACGACGTGATGAAAAAACGAAGTTCAATGCTTCAAAGCATGCGTCGACTTGATTCTGAGCATGCGCAGGATTTTGGTCCGATGATTTAGTGTTCTAACCATCGAACCTGTCCAACGGACAGGTTTCAAAGCATGTTTTGAAACTTTTGTCTGCTGGAAAACGGTCCGATAGGCTGTACACACCATCAAACATGTCTGATCGTGTGTACGCGGGCTTAGATGTCAAGAGCCACCTCCCCATCAGAAGTTGAGTCCCCCACTCTCCCTTACATCACAGTGCACCCCCTTTCCTTATGCTGCTGCTGGGAAGAAGCTGGATTCATTGCTTGAAAGCAGAAAGTAAGAGTCGTGAGTAGGACCAGAAGAGGGCTGGAGCTCTCCTGCAGCTGCAGGAGAGGTGCGAGGGCCACATAAAATGGCCTGGAGGGCCGGATTCGGCCAGCGGGCCTGTGTTTGACACCTGTGGCATAGAGTGTAATAAGTTGCATTTAAGTTGCACAGTTTTGAAGTCGCACTTGTGTGAACCAAGCCTGACCATGCAGGCTAGTGTAGTGACGGCTCCGGAATGTAGCCATGCAATGTGCGTTCCAGCACACTGCGTTTTTTTTTTTTATCACACAGTGACACTTCATTCGTATCTCTGCACAGCAGGCTAATGCATTGCGCTTCTGTACGGTGGCATCAAGTGCGGTGCTGAAAAATGCAGACATGCTGAATTTCTCTGCACTGCACATCCCACCAGCATTGTGGTGTGAACAATTTTCTATGTGCCCTGCGTTTATCCAGAGTGGAAAAATGCAGGTCACCGCATATAATGTGAACAAGACCATAGTCAGCACAAGTCGTCACATCTGCAGATGTAAAACGAACCACAGAGGAGACCAGAAGCCTGCTGAAAGACGAAGAGAGCTGTCAAAGCCGGCGTGTGCTGTCTGCCATGGGGCCCGCGGACCTTCCGCCAAAGCAAACAGGCCCTCGTTCTTTGTCAGCTGGAAATCGCACAGTGTGACATACAGATGGCCGATACAGGAAGAATGTAAAGTGTTGTATGCAATACCCCAGTGCAGCAGTTACTTTTTTATTCCAGGGACCTAATAGTGGCATTGTGGTTGCTTATGAAATGTGCAATTCTGCATTGCAGCACTCGGGTCCTGGGTTCAAATCCCAGACAGGAAAGCCATTGTATTGCTTGAATTTCTTTTTTCTTAATGACATCTGAAATTCTCTGCAGATGCTCCAATCTCCTTTGTGTCTGTGCAGTCAATCATATTTTCAGAGGAGTGATGGATCATAGGCGTGTACAGGGGGTGTGCCTGGGCACACCCTAATCACTATGAGCGGTGCCGAAACCCTACTGCCCCAGGCACCCCACCTTGTTGGTCCCCTTGCCCCGCACTTCTGCTGGCTTCACTCCTCTGCTCTCCCCCCAGCTGCTCCGGGGATGTTTTAAAATAGAGAACAGCAGAAGGGGCTAGTGAATGTGTCATTTACCGGCCCATTCCTTTTCTAAATGAACACAGTCGCTTACTGTGTCCTTTCATAACTAAGTGATAGTACACTGTGTTTACTATGCTTCAGTTTGTGAATGCACAGGAAGCCGCTCAGCACAGAGCACTTCTTATTCATTCCCTGCCCAGTGCAGCTGAGGCTACAGAGAAAGAAATGTGTGTTTGAGCTTTGGGGGGCACACCTTAATGTAATAGCCTGAGCACACCACTATAAGTGACGGTGTTGTAGGGGAAATAATAATTACGTTTTCACTTTACAGAATTGAAGGTTATACTGCACTTAGTGATGATGGATGCATTAGTTTTCTTTTTAGGCTTTTTCTCCTTTATTTTCACCTGGTCATCCAGCAAGTAAACCCTGGTTAACACAATCAGATTTTCCGCAGACAAAACGTCTGACTTTTGTCCGAAGGGCGTTGGCCAGGAACTTGTCTTGCATACTTACGGCACACAATTGTTGGCCAACAAACACGAACGTGATGACGTACTACGTGAAATTTCAGCTGTTGAGCGCCACCCTTTGGGCACTTTCTGCTAATGTCGTGTTTGGTGAGCATTGATTCCGAGCATGCATATTTGTACTTTGGACTTTTGTGTGACAGACTTTTGTACGCACAATCGAAAAATCTGGCAACAGAAAATGTATAAGCCTGCCATCTAACATTTGTCAGCGGAAAATCTGACAACAATTGTCTGATGAAGCGTACAAACGTTCGTCATCACAAACAGTCTGTCATCACACAATTCTCGTCGAAAAATATGATCATGTGTACAAGTTAAGTCTGTTGTATTTTTAATAGAACAAGCTGCTGTGAGATTAGCAGTTAGGTCCCTTTCACACTGGGGCGGATGGCGGCGTCGGCAATAAAGCGTGGCTATTTTTAGCGGCGATTTACCGCCAATTTCGCTGCACTATTCGGCCGCTAGTGGCTGAGAAAGGGTTAAAAACCAGAGGCGCTTTGCCGGCGGTATAGCCGTGGTGCCCCATTGATTTCAATGGGCAGGAGCGGTATACAAACCGCTCCTTCACTGCTACAAAGATGTGGCTAGCAGGGCTTTTGCGGTCGGCAAAGGCAGAACAGGGGGATGCCTTTGTAAACAAGGCATTCATTCCCCTGTTCTGCCTAGTGACATGTCACTGATCTACTGTTCCCTGTGAACAGTGATCAGTGATGTGTCACTGGTAGCTCCTTCCCCTAACAGTTAGAATCGCTCCCTAGGAGACACTTAACCCCTTCAGCGCCACCTAGTGGTTAACCCCTTCACTGCCAGTGTAATTTTTACATTAACCATATTTATCGGGGTATTGCGCGCACCCGCGTATAGCGCGCACCCCCAACCTAGAAGAAAAATGTCAGAAAAAAAAAATACTTACGCTTCCGTCTGTGTCTTGCCTGGCGTCCATCGGCGGCCTTGTCCGGTCCGGCGTCCGTCTGCAGCCTTGGTGGTGTCCTCCCGCGCTGTCTCTGAGCCGATCCCCGCTTCCCGCGCTGTGTTTGAATCACTCCGCAGACATATACCGAGCACAGTACACTCGGGCACGCTTGGCTCCTCTCGCGTAAAGGACGTACAGGACGCACAGGACTTAACCACGAGGGGAGCCGAGCCTGGCCGAATGTAACCAAGTGTACAGCGCTCAGTATATGTCGGCGGCAGCTTCAAACACAGCGCAGGAAGCGGGGATCGGCGTATATCGCGCACCCACGATTTCCCCTTGATTTTAAGGGGAAAAAAGTGTGCGGTATACGCCGATAAATACGGTAACAGTGCATTTTTATAGCACTGATCGCTGTAAAAATGACAATGGTCCCAAAAATGTGTTATAAGTGTCCGATGTGTCCTCCATAAAGTCGCAGTCACAATAAAAATCGCAGATCGCCGCCATTACTAGTAAAAAAAAAAAAAAATTATAATAAAAATGCCATAAAACTATCCCTATTTTGTAGACGCTATAACTTTTGCGCAACCCAATCAATATACACTTATAGCGATTTTTTTTTACCAAAAATATGTAGAAGAATACATATCGGCCTAAACTGAGGAAAAAATTGCTTTAAAAAAAATAAAAAATTGGGGATATTTATAATAGCAAGAAGTACAAAATATTGCTTTTTTTTCTAAATTGTCGCTCTAGTTTTGTTTATAGCGCAAAAAAAAGGAACGCAGAGGTGATCAAATACACCACTATTTGCCGAATCGCAAAAAGTGTCACCGTCTTTGGCCAGCCAAATGGTGCAGGGCTTAAGTGGTCAAAGGGAAAGAGAGGGGAGTGATTGACTCATCAGGATGCTGCTGTTCTCTGGTTGTCCAATCAGCAGGATGGGGGTGTGTTCTTCATAAAGCAGTGCTGTCACTAGGTTGGCGGTCAAGGGCATGGCTGTGCTGCCAGGCTGGGGTGCCTAGATCTTAAGACAGACTGCACAGAAATACAAATGTCTTGATAGTTTCCATGTATTTTGCTAATTGATAGGAATGCAGTGGGAAACTGCCAGTCCCAAGCAATTAGGCTCCGTTCCCAAAGCTAAAACAGCAGGATAATTCCAATGAGATTGGAAAATTGCAGCCACTTCTCTGAGAATTGCATTGAGCCTAAAATGTCTAGTTGTCATTCTTCTGTACAAAAATCGAAATGTTCCTCTTCCTGACTGCTCTATTTATTTTGAAACACGAATAAAAAAAGTAACACTACACGTCTGCAGTAAATTGCCAAATTACTCTGAAAACGTGACGGGCAGCACAAATAATTTACATACCCGATGCCCAGCTTGTAGCCCGAGAACTGGATGCGGCCCTCTGGTATATGATGTGTGGACCTCGGCAGTCTGTAGAGCAGGGTTCTCAAACTGGCGGCCCTCCAGCTGTTGAGAAACTACAAGTCCCATGAGGCATTGCAAGGCTGACAGTTACAAGCATGGCAGTTACAAGCATAGGTGTGCGCAGCCTATTGCATTAGGGTGTGCACCCCAAAGCTCACACACACACTACCGATCACTCACCATGTTCATTCAGAAAGGGAAGGGGCTGATAAATACATATTTACCAGCCCTTTCCCTCACTCATTCTAAAGCAACCCTGCAGCAACAACCGGCAGGAGTGGAAAGGAAGGAAGCCAGTAGTGCTGCAGAGGGAAGGAGGGGGAGCCAGGGCAGTAGGGGGAATCTGTACTGCACAGGGTGATTAGGGTGTGCCTGGGCACATCTGGCACACCCTGTGCGCACACCTATGGTTACAAGTCCTCAGGGCCACCATCAGGAATTATGGGGCCCCTTACACAGCTTCAGGCATGGGCCCCCTGGAGCAGAGAACTGGGGGGGTGCTGCCGTCTGAAATTGAAAAGCCAGACGGGGCCGCCGCTAATTGAGAAAATGGAGAAGCAGGGGGAGGGGGGAAAGGAAAAAGGAAAAAAATTATAAAAAAAGGGGGGGTTGCCATCCGGGGGCCTTGGGGACCTCCGGGCCCTTTAATAAAAAAGAAATAAAAAATATATATATTTAAAAAAAAAAAAAAAACATTTATAAAAAATAAAAAAAAGGGGGGGGGTTGCCACATGGGGCCCTGGGGACCTCTGGGCCCTTGGGGGTTGCCTTTCAGGGCCCTGGGGACTTCTGGGCCCTTTAATATATATATATATATATATATATATATATATATATATATATATATATATATTTAAAAAAAATCAATAAAAAAGGAAACAAAAAAATATAAAAAACATATATTTTCTTGTCTACTTCTGTTATGCCCACATGTTCCACTAAGGCCCTAAAGACCTAACCAGTTTACCAAGCTCTTCCCCTGGCGATTCCATACTTTCCTCCCCTCATTTGTTTTGTATCAGTTCAGTTGTATGATTCAAAGCATGTGAGGATTGTTTGCTGATCTGCTCTGCTCTGAATCTGCATTTTCTTAAAATACCAATAAAAACTATTGAAACTGAATATTGCAAAGTGAACAAATGATAACATGATGTAGCGCTGCCAAAAACCAAAAAAACGATGACGTGTAAGGAATAATAATATACACAATGTGCAAAAATAAAGCAACAGAAAATAGAAGTGCTTGACTCACACAGTGCAATCTAGGATATGTGCATGCTAAAATTGTCCATTAACAAAAGACCGTCTATAAAGAAAGTGCTTCCAACCCCATGGTGTAGTGACCTTCCTTGCCAATAAAGTGACTCTCTCTGCTGTAACTGATAGTGATCTTAATATGACACAACACCTTGTGCTCCCTTCCAGTCTCCTAGAACTCTCACCTTCACTACGTGGGATAAAGACATAAACTATGTTACCAAAAGTATTGTGACTCCTGTCTTTACACACACATGAAGTTTAATGGCATCCCAGTCTTAGTCGGTAGAGTTCAATATTGAGTTGGCCCACCCTCTGCATCTATAACAGCTTCACCTCTTCTGGGAAGGCTGTCTACAAGGTTTAGGAGTGTGTCTATGGGAATATTTGACCATTCTTCCAGAAGCGTGTTTGTGAGGTCAGGCACTGATATTGGACTGGAAGGCCTGGCTCGCAGTCTCGGCTCTAATTCATCCCAAAGGTATCGGGTTAAAGCGGAGTTCCACCCAAAAATTGAACTTACACTTTTCGGAACCCCCCCCCCCCCCCCTCCGCTGTCACATTTGGCACCTTTCAGGGGGGGTGCAGATACCTGCCTAAGGTATTTGCACCCACTTCCGGGCATAGACTCCCGTGGGAGTCACGCCACTTCCCATCCCTATCCCCAGGGCCATCTTTAATATTGATTGGACCCTGGGCAACAAAAATTCTTCCCCCCCCTCCCCCCATGCAGTTTCATTCTCCCCCTGCTCTGAGACATACAATAAATAGCAGCTAGACTAAAAATCAGTTTACTGAATCAGATCAGGCAGCGAATGCAATTGGTTGCCAGAGGTTACAGTGTCTTACTACCACTCACTGGTTGCTAGAGGTTACAGCACACATTACGGCTCACTGATTGCTGGTCAGTTTAGAGAGGGCATAAATGAAGTAGCAGATTTAGGGAGGTTTTTTTTTACAGTTTAAAGGGGGGCAGATTACACAGCACATCACTGTACCGTTTATTTTGCTTTAAAGGACCAGGATCTTTATTTTTTAACTTTTTTGGGGGGTTAACTTTAAGTGTGGCAAATATGCAAAAGAATAAAAAAATCAGGAAGGGAGAGGAAATATATACACACTGTATATACTCTAACTTTTTTAGATGTATACAGGGCTTTTTTTTCAGCAGGAACACGGGGGAATGCAGTTCCGGCACCTCCAGAACTGAATGTATGTAATAAGAAGGGGTGCTGGGGTGTACTGGAGGGTCTATTGATGCTGGCTGCTGGGGAATCTATTGTTGCTGGAGGGGATCTATTCTTGCAGAGGAAAGGGGTCTGTTGTTGCTGGAGAGGTCTTCTGTTGGGCATGGGGAATGTATTGTTGCTGGGTAAGGCCTTATGTTACTTGGGGTCAGTTGTTTTTGGGAGGGATTTACTGTTGAGGGAGGGGTTTTTGTTGCAGGCTGCTGAAGGGTCTATTGATGTTGGCTACTGGGGAATCTGTTGTTGCTGGAGAGGATCTATTCTTGCAGGAGGGGGGGGTCTATTGTTTTTGGGGAGGTCTATTGTTGCTGGCAGGGGATCTATTGTTGCTGGGGTAGGTCTTATGTTGCAAGGAGATCAGTCGTTGCTGGGAGGGATCTACTGTTGAGGGAGGGCTCTATTGTTGCTGGCTGTTGGGAGTCCTTTGTTGCTGCAGTGGATCTATTGTCACTGGGGTGTCCATTGTTGCTATATCTATTTCTGGTATCATTAACCACTTAAGCCCTGGACCAATATGCTGCTAAATGCCCAAAGGTGTTTTTACAATTTGGCACTGCGCTGCTTTAACTGGTAATTGCGCGGTCATGCAATGTTGTACCGAAACAAAATTTGCGTCCTTTTCTTCCCACAAATAGAGCTTTCTTTTGATGGTATTTGATTGTCTAATCGATTTTTATTTTTTGTGATATAAAACGGAAAAAGACCGAAAATTTTGAAAAAAAATGATATTTTCTACTTTTTGTTATAAGAAAAAAAGTCGAATAAACTAAATTTTAGTCAAACATTTAGGCCAAAATTTATTTAGCCACATGTCTTTAGTAAAAAAAAAACTTGCAATATAAAAAAAAAAACTAGCTACCTAGCGGCAACAGTGACACTAGTACAGCGATCAGAAAACCGATCGCTTAGTGACACTGGCAATAGGGGGTGAAAGGGTTAACTAGGGAGTTGATCAAGGGGTTAAACCTTTATTAGGGGGGGTATGGGGCTACCCTGGACCTAACACTAACTGCCTGTCACACTAACACTAAATGCAGTGATCAGTAAATATATGATCACTGCTATTAGTGACACTGTGATAGGGGGCTGGGGGGGGGGGGTGATCGGAAGGGGTTAAGTGTGCTTATGTGTACTGGTGTCAGTGTAGTGTTGTGCAACTCACTTGTGATGTCTTCTCGCCGGAGCGAAAATACCGCCGAGAGGAGAGGTGACATCACTTCCTCTGCCTGTGTTTACATTACACAGGCAGAGGGCGGGCAGAGGGGGGGGGGAGTGAATTCACTGGGAGCGATCGCGAGGGGGCGGACAGAAACGAACAGCCGCCCCCCTCATCCCAGATTTCTCCCAGAGGCTTACCGACTGCCGCATGTAGCGGGGGGGGGGGGGTCCCGATCGGACTCCGACCCGCGGGAAGGCAGGGACGTGCCATTCTGTGGACGTATATATACAGGCGGCAGTCCTAAAGCGGTTAACAAAAGTCCCATACAAAATACTTAGCACTACAAAATGATAATTGGTTCTTTACTCTCTAAAAGGGTGGTATTGGGAGGTGGGTAAGGGGTGGAGCCAAGGAACAGTGTTCGGAGGTGGGTTGGGGGCAGAGACAAGAGGTGACTCAGAAGGGAGGAGTTCCTGAACCTATTCCCTGATAAAAAAAAAGCTCTGGAAGTATATAAATCCAAAACTTTCTTTAATTTGGATTAGTATGGAAGGGTTAAAACCACTGTCAGTTTTTTTTTTTTTTTTTGCCATCTGTGTCTCATTAGGAAGATTCCTTGTCACTTCCTATCCTGTAGACCCAACTGGAAGTGAGGATGACTTTACAATGTGAGGGATATCCCCTCTCATGCCGCGTACACGCGATTTTCGGCATTTAATAAACAATGTTTTTGAGCCTCTAGAAAAAACAAAGTTTTTTCCAACTTCATCATTAAAACGATGTTGCCCACACACGATCCTTAAAAAAAAAAATGCTCTAGCAAAGCGCGGTGACGTACAACACGTAAGACGGCACTATAAAGGGGAAGTTCCATGCGGATGACGCCACCCTTTGGGCTGCTTTAGCTGATTCCTTGTTAGTAAAAGATGATTCGTGCTTTTCTGTCTGTTACAGCGTGATGAATGTGCTTACTCCATTACGAACGGTAGTTTTACCAGAACGAGCGCTCCTGTCTCATAACTTGCTTCTGAACACGTGCAGGTTTTTAACGTCGTTTTAGGTGGGACACGATCATTTTTTACAACCCGAAAAACGACATTGTTTAAAATGTCGTTAAAAAATGCAGCATGTTCAAATTTTTTTTTGTTGTTTTTCAGAACCCGAAAAATGATGTGAAGCCCACACACGATCATTTTAAATGACATTTTTTTAAACCGTTGTTTTTTACATCCCGAAAAATGATCGTGTGTACGCAGCATTACAGTTGTCATGGTAGAACATGCCCATATTGGAAGATTTTCACTCTGTTAAATGGTCCAGAGAACTTCCTCCACAAGCCCCCTGAAGCTGCTCTTCTTGATGGTCTTTTTGCCACACTTTTATCAACATCAGCATTCAGTGTGTACAATGCGGGACCAGTGGTCATATCCAATCCTGATCACATGACCACTGCCCCTGCATTGAACGTGATGACATAGGGCTGTCCACATTTAGGTGTTGAGAAGAGGACAAGTCCATCAGATGTCACTGGACAATGAGATATATATATATATATATATATATATATATATATATATATAAAAAACCTTTATCAGCCGGAGGGGGTACAATAAATGATTATTTTTTTTTATCTTTGCCTGGAACAAGAATTTATATAGTTAGTATAATTTTTATAACATGCTTTTTTTTTTCTAATGGAAAAAAATCTCCTGTCTGTATTATGCTTGGTGAAGGTCACCCCAGCACACATACACACTCATACAACTCAACGCACATACAGTTTAGCACACCACTATGCATGAATGCAAACTTTTTGTGCGTAGTGTCGCACTTCATTGACAAAAAAAAAAGAAACAGATGCCCTAAAACAGGCACACCCTAATCACACTGTGCTGCACATATTCTCCCTGCTGCTTGGCTGCAGAGAAAGGGACTCAGGAATCTCTGTCCTCATCCCCTTTCTCTGTTTTAAAAGTGAGATATTAGGGGTCTGTTTAGGCACCTGATATTTACCAAAGCCCCCCAATGGTGCTCCTAAAAATTGTAAAAGAAAAAAAATTATGGTAAAAAAAAAATTGTAAAAAGTTATAATAAAGGAAGAATAAAAAAAAACTACTGACAACAGTCCCTGCCCACTGACACCATGAAATGTTCTACTGATGCTGTTCATTGCCTTACTGCTATATATATATAAAATATATATGTGCGTTTGAGCTTTGAAGTGCACACCCTAATGTAATAGGCTGCGCACACCTATGCTTGTATATCAATAAAAATAATACAAAAATTAAAAAAAACACCTGTACATACTTCAGCTGTTTTTCTGCATAATTTTCACAGTCGGGTGTATTAGATCACAATAAAATACATTTGCTTTTTTTCATCTGTACATGTATTTTTTAGCACTTTATTAACATAACACAGAACTGTGCAGTAATATATGCAGGGATGTAAAATGCAAGCTTGACAGTGGAGATTGCTAGAAAATATATGTAGAAGTAATGCAGACAACATATATCTTCAATAATGTAGTGGATCTCTTTAATGCAATGTTCCACTTAATAATTTAAGTCAAGACTTTGGAGGATTATCAGTAAATGGGACTTTTCTTCAAGACATTAACGTTAAAGAATTACATATGCACAGTGCGAGTTATCCAGTTCTGCAGACATGGAGGGCATTTAGTATAACGTAGGTACAGCGCTTAGACCAAATAATCAAATAAAGTTCATTTTGATATCATTAATTAGTCCATATAAGGCCTTCCCAGTTCCCAATACTGCTTTAAATATGAAACAGAAAATAGCAATCAATATGGATAAAAGGAAGGAGTGTCCAGAAAGGTGCCGACACCATCACCCGTTGAACCTGCTCTTTGATATGCCCCTGACGACGTCATTGATGATGAAACGTGTAGGGGGGAATCAAGACATGTGATGTCATTGTGTACCGGGACACAGCAGCCATTTTGTTGATTGGAATCTTGCTTTCCTTTGTATTGATGCCTGCATTGACTTTTCTTATCAAGTGAGTGTACTACTTTTTATATACTACACTATGATATGCACCTTTTATTCCTACATACCTTCATGGGAATATTAAGTACATTGTGGACAGAACAGGAATGTCTAATTAGGAGGTGCCAGGAGATATAACGTCAGTGACACCATCACAGGATTATTGCGAACATGATTGCTTTACCTTATTTGGTGGAGGTCCACTTTGAGGGGTAAGAGGCTTGACTTGTCCCTACATGTTTACTCATCAATGATGTCGTCAGGGGCGTATCAAAGGTATTGTGAGCAGTGTAAACGGGTGATGGTGACGGCTCCTTTCTGGACACTCCTTCCTTTTATCCATATTGATTGCTATTTTCCATTTCACATTTGAAGCAGGATTGGGAATGCCTTATATGGACTAAGTAATTAAATAAAAATGTACTGTATTGACTATTTGGTCTAAGCGCTGCACCTACGTTATACTATTTTCTTGATGTTGTTATTCCAGCATATATGTGCTAGCAGCTTTTTATACTTTTTATTCTATTTTAACCAGAGCGCAGCCTATTCTGTATACTACTGTTTGATCATGGAGGACATTTGATTAGAAACATGCAAAAAAAATACTTGTTCACATTTTTTTTAGCCTGGGAAAGAAAAACAAGAATCTAAGTGGTCCCCGTTGGCTCTTCCTTTTATTCCTTTTTTTGTTGTTTGACTCATATTTTAAAATTGCACATACTTTCCCCCATCTTCTACAACACTCCAAAATGTTAAGCTCTGCAAGAAAAGCTGACAGATAGCCTGACCTATACTGCCTTCAACAAGCTTCCTATTGGTCATTAAAGCTGCCCATCACACTCAAGAAACAATGGGGAGCTGCAGGAGGGACAGGCCAGCTTTTGACTTTCCTTGTAGAAGTCAATGTTTTTCATTAGCATACCTGAATGACCAGTTCTGTGTTTAATTTGTAATGGAAAATAGTTATTAGCTGATACTTGCTTATGAATAATTGGAGCAAAACCCATAGCCAGTTGCATAACAATGGGGTCTGGGGTAGATGGGGGGGGGGGGGCTAATTAGGGAGGCTATTAGGAAAAGTAAACTGAGAAAACTAATCGGAGAAAGTTAAAATTTCGAAGGACTGAAGTTCTTATATATAATTGCTAACCACAGACCCTCCTGTGGCTATATTATTCCAGGTCCTACTCCCTATTGGATCTACTAGGCTTAAAGTGGTTGTAAACACACATCGGAAAAAAAAAGAAGACATGCAAGACAAAGGCATAGTATACATAGCATACTAGCATAATAGTATGCATGTATATTCACCAGTGCCCGTACACAGCATCGGTCCGAAAACATTGCTCCCGGAGTTACTTCTGGGTATCGCGGCTCAGGTGCTGTGATTGGCCAGAGCTGTGATGACATGTTGGTGTCATGACCAGGAATGGAACTGAACTGTAAAATAAAATGATAATGATTGATCTTTAAAGGGGAGTTCCAGGCATTTTTAATGTTTATTAAAAAACAGCAGCTACAAAAAGTGTTCCATGTTCCAGCGATGCACCGGCCGGAGCTCCGCCAATCTGCCCCCTCTCCGACTGGCGTCCTCATTGTTACTGTGGGCACCCACTGAGCATGCGCGAGCGGTGCTGCGCTATCTGATTGGTCAGTCGATCACCTGGGACCTGTCACGTGTCCCAGGAGATCGCCTACAGGGAGGGGCCGCCAAAAGGCGATATGATGTATCGCCTTAGCGGCCCCTCGGCGGAAGGATGTCCCCCTCCTCCTGAAGCCCCCCCCCACAAAAAATGACATGCCAAATGTGAAATGTAAGGGGGCGAGGAGTGGATTAAGCGGAACATCCACTTTTGGGTGGAACTCCGCTTTAAAGTGATTGTAAACAATCACCTTGTAAAACGACTCATATAGTTCAAAATAGAAATGAAAGGCAAAACGTGTGTGTATAACTATAAAAAAAAAAAAACATTACAAATACCATTTTTTCTCTTTCTATAAGTGATCACATTCCCTCTGTTCTCAACTGCATAAGAGCTAGGGGAGGAGAATCTGCAGCTCCCTGAGCTTCCCACTGAAAGGCTGTGTGTGTGGGGGGGGAGGGGAGGGTTGTCATGACAAGTATGTTTATTGAAGAAGAGCAGGCTGAGTTTCCAGGATAGCTAGAGAATTGATCACGATTTGTTATTTTGCTTAGTGCGGTCAGTTTTTAGTAGAAAAGCAGAGCAACAAGTTAACAATACAAAAAACAGGATACTTTTTAATACCAGTACATGGTACAGCATATCAGGAATATGAAAGGTCGGGTTTACAAACGCTTTAAGATCAATGACTGTATTTTTACAGTTGACACTGCCAACTGGTGCAGGAGAGATCACAGGGGGACCCCTTTAGAATTGTGCCACGGGGCCCCATGATTCATAATCACGCCTCTGCTTTTTCATATCACTGCATCTATTGTCAATGTAATTTCCTCTGTCTGACACTTTGTACATAGAATATTCTTCCCACATCTGTAACATCCCACATGTGTACAGTCAACCAAACTACTCACAGGGAGTGTTTAATGAAGGCTTATATTCTGTAAGCATTTGAGGAGTATTTGGGAAGTATTTTTAGTGTTTTTTTTTTTTTGCCTCAGCTTTCCATAGAGATCATAAGCTATAAAATCTAACCGACGTTCCATATTATTATTCTTTTCTTCTGTGAAGTTTCCAGTAGGGCACTTGACAGGAAAGAGGTGCTACCTCACCACCAGCATGATCCCTGAAATGTCAGTGCATTCTAATGTACATATTACTAAGACGCGTAAAAGCCCCTGAAAATATTTCTGAAGGCTCTGGGTAAGCTGTGTAACACGTTCTAAACATTTTAAAAATGCTATAGGAATTCAATAGAGTTTGAATTTAAAGTGCATGAGTATCACAACATTTTCCTGAGCTCAGTGGAGATGCAGAGAGTACATTATTTACATTCTGTCTCTTTTACAGTGAAAAAAAATCAAGAATTCCAGGAACAACGGAGAAGCATATTACACATGGGAGCACGGGCGTAACCAGGAATCATGGGGCCCCTGACTAACACTCTCCATAGCAGCTGGCAGTGTTAACTGTAACAATATGTGTCATTGATCTTACCATAAAGTATGTCTAATCGAGGGAAGGCCTCAGTGGGCCTCAGTAAGGCCATCCAAGATCACTGTTGTGGCAGCAATAATAATAATAACTTTAATGGTAATTTATTTCATGACAAAACAATTTTTGCTCCACAAATCCATAACATGCCTTTACACTTTTATTTATTTTTGTAGAACTAAAAACCTCAGCTAGGAATTTTTGGAAATTTTGACTGCACTAGGCAGGTTTCATTGTGTTATGTAGCAGAAGATCAGAGAGGAATAGATCTACACAGCTTTAGCTGACCATACACTAATGCCGCGTACACACGCTCGGGAGCTTTTGGTCGGAAATTCTGACCGTGTGTAGGCCTCATCGGACATTTTCTGTCGGAATCTCTGACAACAAAAATTTGGGAGCTGGTTCTTAAATTTTCCGACAATTAAATCTGTTCTCGGAAATTTCGATCGTGTGTAGAGACGGAAGCACCTGTAATGTCGGCACCTGAAGCCGATCTGTTCCTCGGCTCTCGGGTGGAGGCACCACAATCTTCGGTAAGGGAATCAGGAAGTAAAACCTCTTCTGCTCTGAGCTGCATTAAAACACAAACAGGGCACATCGAAAACAACTGTTTTCTTTGTGTCTTTACTGTGACTGGTGTGCAGTGCACCGCATGTGTGTGTAGCACCCTCTAGCTAGTGTGCTAGATGTAAATAGGTTTCTTAGTGTAGGAAAATTTGGTTTGCCTGAGAGCCAGGCCTGGGTTGAATCTGGGTCAGGGTGAGTGACTCAGGGAGGCTGGATGACTCAGCAAGCAGCACTTCTGGTACCTCTCCTTGTTTTCTGGAATCTTGGAGAAGCTTCCAGATGTAGTGGACAAAAGCTAGGAGGAGCTTCTTGGCACATTTATGAGGGCCCCAGCCAATCACACCTCATATATAGGCATGAGTCATGCCAGCAGGGGCACTCGGGTGGAAGATGGAGATTGAGTGCTGAGGAGGCTTTCGGTGGCCCTTGAGGGTTTCCCCTTGTCTGGGGGGAGGGGGGTGACCTAGGGCCTGTGGTTCAGGTGCTAAAAGGGCATCCCATAATACCCTTATCCCCATCCACGTTTATTACCCTTAATAATATAAATAAAAAAAAAGTCATGTACTGTTCTCTGACTCTGAACAGGAATTTAGAGTTGCAGCCAACAAAATGAACTTGCAACATGAACTATATTGTCTAGTTTGTATACAAGATGTTTGTTCAGATTCTATCATGCATTCTGGAATATGTCCTGCCTCTTATGTATGTGACCTTGTTAATGACTAAATAAAATGTGAAAAATAATAAATGCCAGAATAAGTTGCATACAGGGCACTTTATCAAGTATTACAGCAATCATAAGCTCTAGGTGGATTAAGGCGGCAAGTCACGTATTACCACAAAATTATACAGTATATAGTTTCCTTTTACAAAGATTTCAGGAAACCATTGCTCAGAAGGAACCATCATCTTTACCACAGCGATAATAATAGTACATTTAACATGAACTGGTTTATTCTTGCTTGGAAACAGAAAAAATAAAGCACAACAATATCTGTAAATATGATAATTAACTGCATATCGACACCCATGGAGATACACGTATAGTGTCTTGAAAAAGTATTCACACCCCTTGAAATTTTGTCATGTTACAAACAAAAGCATAAATTTATTTTATTGGGATTTTATGTGATAGACATACACAAGGTGGCACATAATTGTGAAGTGGAAGGAAAACCACCGCAAAGCGCCTCTGTAGAGGTGCATTTCCGGCTGTATAGCCACAGTGTCCCATTAATTTCAATAGGCAGGTGCGGTGGAGGAGCGGTATACACACCGCTCCATCACCGCTCTAAAGATGTGGCTAGCAGGACTTTTTTTTACCATCCTGCTAGCGCACCGTTCCAATGTGAAAGCTCTCAGGGCTTTCACACTGGAGACACAGCAGCGGCTGTTTAAGGTCGGTTTACAGGTGCTATTTTTAGCGCAATATCGCCTGCAAACTGCTCCAGTGTGAAAGGGGTATCAGAGTAAGACCCCTTATCTAAAATGCCTTGAGAAGTCACCTAATTAATACATAGGGCCAGATTCTCATAGAATTTCGCTTGCGTATCGTAAGCCATTTACACTACGCTGCTGCATCGTACTAGAGCAAGTGCCGTATTCTCTAACCATTTGCTCCGTAGTTTGCGTTGGCGTAGCGAAAATGGCCCAGCGTAAGCCCGCGTAATTCAAATGGGGCGGCTTGTATTTAAATTAAGCGCGCCCCTGCGTCGAACGAACTGCGCATTCGCCGGCCGGGGAAAAAGCCCAGTGCGCATGCTCCAGCTCACGTCGGAAAGCGTAGTTGAAACCGACGTCAAAACGACGTGATCGTCACTTACGCAATGCCCTATTCGCGAACGAGTTAGTAAAACGACGTAAGCGACGGAAAAAGCCGACGCTGACCCGACGCCATACTTAACATGGCATCCGACGGCACCCGACGGCATTTCTTAAGGTTACTCCTCATAGAAGCAGGGGTAACCTTATGCGGACAAAAACGACGTACGCGACGACGGGGCAGCGTAAAAGCGATCGGGAATCGGCGTACTAGCCTCATTTGCATATGCAAATTAAAAAACAACGTAAAGGCCACCTAGTGGCCGGAGTTGTCATTACAACTACGATCCGCAAGTGTAATGGTATTATGCCGCGTACACACGGTCGTTTTTTGCGATGAAAAAAAAAACGACGTTTTCTGTGAAGTAAAAAACGACGTTTTTGAAACGTCACTTTTCAAAGACAATTTTGCATACACACCATCGTTTTTTCACAAAAAGCGAGGTTACGTTCACCACTCTTTTCCATTGAAGCTCGCTTCATAACTAGCTTCTGGGCATGCGCGGGTTGAAAAACGTCGTTTTGAACGACGTTTTTGCTACACACGGTGACTTTTTGTGAAACAAAAAACGACGTTTTGAAAAACGACACAAAAAATTCAAACATGTTGGAATTTTTTTTTGCCCACACACGATCAATTTAAATGACGTTTTAAAAAACGTCGTTTTTTTTTCATCGCAAAAAACGACCGTGTGTACGCGGCATTACACTTGTCGGATGTTGAAGCGTATCTATGCCAAAGTGATGCTAAGCATCACGCGCATAGATACGAGGCAAAAAAAACGCTGATACGACGGGGTATCTGAGATACTCCGTCGTAGCGCCGCTGAGAATCTGGCCCATAGAGTCCACCTGTGTGTAATCAAAATTCTGTTTTTTTTTTTAACAGAAAAAGTTTTTATTGTCTTTTCAAACAAACAACAAACATACACACAAACCAATGACAGTACATAGATAACAGAGTTAACGAAGTGATTGCACCAGGGCATATCAAAAAAGGACATAAATTACACACATAGCCGGTGATACAGAAGCTAAGGGGACACAGACAACTCTACCCCATAGTTATAAATATTAGTCGCCACTCGTGAGGTCCCCCCCCGCAAGGGGGGGATGGAGAATCATCAGGGCAACCCCTCCAGCACCGCCGACCCCCGCCCCCCAAGAAAGGGGAGGACGAGGGGGGGAGGAATAGAGGGGGGGGGTGACTCCAAGGAGGGGGCGAGGAGAGGGGGTGAGCGAGGAGAGGGGGGGAGCGAGGAGAGGGGGGAGGGAGGAGAGAGGGAAGGGGGGGGGGGGTAAGGGGAAGGTGAGGAGGGAGGGGGAGGGGGAGAACAGCCACCCACCACACTTAACAAATAGGATGCGCCACAGGGGACCCGTCAATTACTCAGCTAGACGCATCTATCCAGTTTGACCAGATCTTGTCAAATTTTGCCGGGCAGTTTCTGCTTTCATACGTTAGTCTGTATAATGGGAGGACTCTGTTGATCGTCCCCAGCCAGGAGGACACAGTTGGGAGGTCAGTGCCCCGCCAACGGAGTAGGATTTCCCTCCTGGCGTAGAACAGGGCAAAGGTGATGCCCAGTTTGGTATATCTGTCACATTCAATCTCACCCAGGTAGCTAAGGAGGAACAACTTCGGGTCCATCGTGAGCTCCACCCCGTAGCGGTCCGACAGGGTATCCGCCACCTCTCTCCAGTACGCGTCCAATTTGGGACAGGACCAAACCATATGAATGAACGACCCAGTATCCCCCGAACATCTAGTGCACAAGGAGCTCCTGGAGGGGTAGATCCTCGCCAGTCTCTGCGGGGTGTAATAGGCCCTATGTAAAAATTTTAGTTGGATAAATCGGTCTCTAGAGGCAATCATGGACGGGAGGAATGAAGAGACGCACTCCTCCCAGATCTCCTCGTCCAGGTCAGGTATGTCAGCGTTCCATTTGGCCAGGATTCCCACTGTGTCCGCGTCGTACGCCACCGTAAATCGCAGGTAAAGGGATGAGAGAGGTTTCCCCATAACACCCGAAATCAGGAGGCGCTCGACCGAGTCCGACTCGAGCGCAACCGGATCCGGGAATTGGGCCGCAAGCGCGTGTCTCAGTTGTGCATATCTAAATCCCAGGGAGGGGGGAAGCCTGTAGCGAAGGGCTAGGTCTCGGAAGGACAACACCACCCCGTCCGGCATAATATGCCGGAGGGCTAGGATGCCCCGCCGCGCCCAGACCCCCGGGTCAGGGACCATGTTCAGGTGGGGAAGGAAGGGATTCCCCCAAATCGGGGTGTGTGGGGATATAGTATTGGGCTTCAGCATACGCGTCCTGGAGGACCGCCACACCTGAATCACAGTAGCCATAGGACCCGTGACCGATGGATGTGCCCTACGCCCCCGAAACAGAAGGTTAGATAAAGCAGCGTACGAGCCTAGGATAGCCGCCTCGAGGGACACCGCTGGGTTCCGACGCGCCTGGGAAAACCACCAACGGGCCGTCACCAGGACCGCCGCCCAGTAGTAGGCAAGGAAGTTTGGGAAGGCCAGACCCCCCTGGGATAGGGGGAGATAGAGGAAGCGCCTGGCAACCCGGGGAGGGCTGTTCGCCCATATGAACGCCGTCACTATGCTGTCAAGTCGTCGGAAGAAGGATTTCGGGATAGTGACAGGGGTCTGGCGAAAGAAATAGAGCAACTTGGGGAGTATCACCATCTTTATGAGGTTACCCCGTCCGACCGGCGAAAGGGGAAGTGTACGCCAGACCGCACAACGTCCGGACAGGTGTTCTAACGCCGGGAGAACATTTTTCTCCATGTAGGACCTCGGCTCGAGGCCCACTCTAACCCCCAGATACGTGAACTCATCCACCCAGCGCAGGGAGGTGTGTGAGTCGGAGCGAGGCAGCGATGGGTGGAGAGGAAGGAGCACTGATTTGTCCCAGTTGATTTTCACCCCCGAAAATGATGCAAATTTTTCAAAGTGGGACAGTGCCTCACCAAGTGAGGCAGACGCATCTGCCAGGTACAGGAGGGCGTCATCAGCATAGAGTGATAGTTTCTCCTCTAGGGGTCCCACCTTGATCCCTCGGACCCCCGGGTCGCGCCTGATGTGCGCGGCCAGGGGCTCCAGGGCCAGGGCAAATAGAGCCGGGGAAAGTGGGCAACCCTGCCTGGTCCCCCGCTCCAAGGAGAAGGGGGGCGACAGGGTCCCATTAGTGCGGATACGTGCCCTTGGGTGAGCATACAGCATTTGTATCCAGGATAAAAACCGGGGCCCAAAACCGAAGCGCGACAAAACCGCCCAGAGGTAGCCCCACTCGACCGAGTCGAAGGCCTTCTCAGCGTCGAGCGAGGCCACCACGCCTGCGCCGTCCGGGACCGCCACCGCGAGGTGGGTGTGTAGACGTCGAAGGTTAATGTCGGTCCCCCGACCCGGCATGAAGCCCGTCTGGTCTGGGTGGACCAGGGCTGTAATAACAGTGTTAAGCCTATTGGCAAGGATCTTCGCAAAGAGCTTCGCGTCAACATTGAGGAGGGAGATAGGACGGTATGAGGAGCATAAAGTGGGATCTTTACCGGCCTTGGGAATTACCACAATGACCGCGTCACACATCGAGTCCGGGAGTACACCCAGATCCGAGGCCGACGCAAACAAGGATAACAGCCTGGGGGCCAGGTCTTCTCCGTAAGTCTTGTAAAATTCAACCGGGAACCCATCCGGGCCCGGCGTCTTACCCCCTTGCATCGTTTTCAGGGCAGCTTGTATCTCCTCGATCTGAAATGGCGCGTCTAGTTTACGCGCCGCAGAGGACGTGAGGACCGGGATGTCCACCTCCTCCAGATAGGCCACTAGGTTCGGGAGGTGATACTTTACTCTAGAGGTGTACAGTTGCTGGTAATACTCCGCAAAACATCGGTTGATTTCTTGCGGAGTTGAGTGTAAGTTCCCCTCCCCATCCCTCACCTGGGCAACAGCAGAGGCACCTGAGTGCTCCCTGGACAGCCAGGCCAATAGCCTCCCCGTCCGCTCCCCTTGTTCGAAAATGCGCTGAGTCTGATGAAGAAGCTTCTTCTGAGTCAAGGCTGTCCGGAGGAGGACTGCCTGTTGCGTCAGGGCTTGCAGGGAGGAGTAGTGTTGCAGGTCTCGGGTGTTGACATACAGGGCCTCCTGTCTAACCGCCTCCCCCTCCACCCTGGTGAGTTCCGCCCTGCGTTCCCTCCGAACCCCCGCAATCAGGGACTGATAGTGTCCCCGGGAGGAGGCCTTAAAGGCATCCCACACCGTGTTCTCCGCAGCCGTACCCGGGTTTTCCGCCCAATAGGACCGGAGAGTGTCATGAATTTTGGGCTCCACCTCCGGATCCGAGATCCAGAACCTGGAGAGCCGCCAGAGGTTGCTGGCCGGATCCGTCGTCAAGGTCAATGAGAGGAGATCAAAATTCTGTTTAACCACTGTTTGACCAGGCGTGTTGTTTACAAGTTAAAATATTTTTTTTTTGCTAAAAAATTACTTAGAACCCCCAATCATTATATATATATTTTCTAACTCCCTCGAGAATAAAATGGCGGTCGTTGCAATACTTTCTGTCACACAGTATTAGCGCAGTGGTCTTACAAGCGCATTTTTTTCCACTTTTTTTAATCATATATTTTTATATTCTGAAAGATAATGTTACGCCGAATAAATTGAGACCCAGCATATCACGCTTCAAAGTTGCGCCCGCTCGTGGAATGGCGACAAACTTTAATCCTTAAAAATCTCGATATGCGATGTTTAAAAAGTTCTACAGGTTGCATGTTTTGAGTTACTGAGGAGGTCTTGGGCTAGAATTATTGCTCTCGCTCTAACGATCACGGTACAGCCTCACATGTGTGGTTTGAAAACCATTTTCATATGCGGGTGCTACTCACATATGCATTTGCTTTTGTACGTGAGCTCGGCGGGGGGGGGGGGGGGGGGTTGGGGTGCGTTTAAAAATATTATTTTTTATTATTTCTGTAGCGCTACCCCCGCAGGAGCCGCTGGATAGATTTTGGGATCGGCCTATTACCTCTATAGCTTCGATATCTGGGGTAGTTGAAGAGAGTAGCAATGATGGAATGTCCAAACAATAGATGTCTTTTCTTGTGCTTTATTTTACCCAACACGGGAAAACAATGAACTTGAGGTGAATAAGAAAAGATGGATGAGGAGAAGAGTAGCAGATTCAGGCCTACGAGTAACAGAAGCAGTCCTGCTCCAAACGACACTTTGCTTTCGTCGCCACTCCAGCCGGAGTGGGTGTAGTGTACCCGGACAGGCCTCTCACACTGACCTGGCAGCCAAGGTATCACTCGGAAACTTGTGGGAAAACAGGCCTCTGCCACAGACCCTTTCTCTAGAATGGAGGTCATGAGGTAAATCTTCCTTAGGGAATTTTGTGCCTGAATCAAACCTTAGGTAGTTCTCAGTTGGTCACTGACTGATAGGTTGCTGACATCCAACCTCTCAGTGTCCGGTCACCTCGATCTCCGATGGTTCGCTCCAGTGCTATTGGATCGCGATGCGCGGTGATGTACAGTCACCCTAAAGGTGGGTGCCACACTCCAGGAACCAAGACCCAGCTAAGATGGCGTCTGTCCCATAAGTACCCTCTCCCAGCATGCCCAGCTAGGCTTAGGCCTCCCGATTGGCTGCTGGGAAAAACACCCAAATCCCGACTCCACTGCTGCCACCTGTCGACTCGGGGTGGAACCACACCCCAGGTACGACAGAATGAGTCCACAGCACAGCCAAGCTGAGATAGAGAGCCTTACCTTAATCAGAATTAAGATCAGAGTCACTTACACTTTGATCATTCCCATTAAATTTCACTAGCACCCGTACTTGGAAGTACATGGGTGCTACATTTATTTTACCTTTTACACTGTTCCTTAAATATGAAATCAGGGGTCAAAAAGACCTGACATCTCATATTCAAACTAAAATGCATAAAAAAATTAATTAAAAACATGTTGTTTGAAAAAAAAAAAAGTTGCTTTAAGAGCTATGGGCGGAAGTGACATTTTGCCTTCGCTTCCACCCTGCATTGGTATGGACCCGGGTGGGGGCCATCCTCCCCTCACTCAGCTCCATACCACAGTGGACACAGGATCTGATCACCTCCGCGGCTCTGGTAGCCGCTTTCCATGGGGGCACTTGCCGAAGAGGTGGAGCCTGGAATGCCAATGGGGTACCCCAGAAGAAGAGAATGGGGGGGGTCTCTGTGCAAAACTATTGCACAGAGCAGGTAAGTATAACATGTTTGTTATTGTACTTAAAAAAATACTTTCACTCTTCTCTTTCTGTACTAAGTGACCAGGCAACGCCAACGACTAGTTGCTGTTTATCTTCGTAGTTACTCATGAACCATTTCCATGGTAATGTTACACATACCCTATTGTGTGGTTAAGTTCTTTAATTTGTCAGCACATCACATGCACCCCTTTGAAAGATTTCAGACCAGGCTCTGAGCAGTAGAATCAATGTTTACTGTAAACTTGGCAACATATGTATAACGCGCACACACACAGGGTAAAAGACAGCAAAACACTAAAGTGATACTAAAGTCTAGTTTTTCTTTCTTTAAAAATAACAAACATGTTATACTTATCTGCTCTATGTAGTGGTTTTGCACACAGCAACCCTGATCCTCCTCTTCTCTGGTCCTCCTAGCCCCTCCCTCCTGTAGAGTGCCCCCACAGTAAGCAGCTTGCTATGGGGGCACCCAAGCCGAGCCGCTGCTCTGTGTGTCCATTTAGACATGGAGCTGTGGTTTGGCTCGCCCCTCTCTCTCCTAACTGACTTTTATTGACAGCAGAGGGAGCCAATGACACAACTGCTGTGTCTCAGCCAATCAGGAGGGAGAGTCCCAGACGACCGAGGCACTGGTGCACATTGCTGGAACGAGATGGGGCTCAGATAAGTATTAGCAGGGCTGCTGGACACAGGTTTTTTATCCTAATGTATAAAATGCATTAAGATAAAAAAAAAAACTTCTGCCTTTACAACCACGTTAACCCCCCCCCCCCCCCTGACCTGGGCAGCCAGGTGCTCAGTAAGCATACAGTAGGCTACCTGCTGATGGCTCTATAGGCTGCTGGGTTTAAAGCGGAACTAAACCCTCTTATCCTTTTCCAAAGAAGCTGCCATTTTAGCTATTGCTTGATCTACAACTGCCATGGTGTGGCACATGTGATCAGTTATAACTCCAGCCATTTGATGATTTGACAGTTTAGTTGAAAGTACAAGCAAATGTGACAGCATTCCCAGCATGTCAGAGATGGAACTGTTTTTTTTTTAAACTGTTACATTTTTAATTGATGGGTTTAGTTCCGGTTGACTCTGTTGTCCATTTACATTGGGTACCTTTAATCCATCACATTTAGGTCTGCAAAAAAAAAGAAAAGGACGCAGTCCTTTTCTGTATTTTTTTTTTCTCCAGACCTGGATGGTAGTCTGATGTAATCGGACACAAGTCTGTTTACATCCAACTGTCCATAGGGCTGCATGGAGCTTCCGATCGAGTCCACCCGAAAAATTGACAAGATGATCTGATCGGAATGCCTGTGTGAAAAGGCCCCAAGTTCTTTCTGAATTATCAGCTGACAGAACATGAAGATGCCACTCATGAATTCTGATGCCAGAATATATCATCTGGCTGCATGGAGCTTCCGATCGGGTCCACCTGAAAGATTGACATGCTGACCCGATTGGAATGCCTGTGTGAAAAGGCCCCAAGTTCTTTCTGAATCATCAGCTGACAGAACATGAAGATGCCACTCATGAATTCTGATGCCAGAATATGTCATCTGGCTGCATGGAGCTTCCGATCGGGTACACCTGAAAGATTGACAGTCTGACCCGATTGGAATGCCTGTGTGAAAGAGCCCTAGGTTCTTTCTGAATCACCAGCTGACAGAACATGAAGATGCCACTCTTGAATTCTGATGCCAGAATATGTCATCTGGACCTGGATGGGCTCAGAGGTAGTCGGATGTAAACTAACACAATTCTGTTTACATCCAAATGTCCATAGGGCTGCATGGAGCTTCCGATCGGGTCCACGTGAGAAAGATTGACAGTCTGACCCGATTGGAATGCCTGTGTGAAAGAGCCCTAAGTTCTTTCTAATTCACCAGCTGACAGAACATGAAGATGCCACTCTTGAATTCTGATGCCAGAATATGTCATCTGGACCTGGATGGGCTCAGAGGTAGTCGGATGTAAACTAACACAATCCTGTTTACATCCAAATGTCCATACGGCTGCATGGAGCTTCCGATCGAGTCCACCCGAAAAATTGACAAGATGATCTGATCGGAATGCCTGTGTGAAAAGGCCCCACGTTCTTTCTGAATTATCAGCTGACAGAACATGAAGATGCCACTCTTGAATTCTGATGCCAGAATATGTCATCTGGACCTGGATGGGCTCAGAGGTAGTCGGATGTAAACTAACACAATTATGTTTACATCCAAATGTCCATACGGCTGCATGGAGCTTCCGATCGAGTCCACCTGAAAGATTGACAGGCTGACGCGATTGGAATGCTTGTGTGAAAGAGCCCTAAGTTCTTTCTGAATCACCAGCTGATAGCCAAAGATGCCACTCATGAATCCCGATGACATAGAAACCATTGCAGCTACAGGATCAACATGACAGCCAGGCAGCTGGCATTTTCCAAAAGCCCCTCAGCAATGGCAGCCTATCCATTTGCCTCATAACAGATCCCCTTTCACATTTGCTACGACTGCATTGGTTGCTGGAACAAGTATGGCAGGATATGGTGATATTTGTACACCAGCTGCATACACTGGCAGGCTGACACAGCATGGGAGAGAGGAGGGGCTCAGTTTCACGTTTTAATGTCTATTTTTGCTCGGAATATTTGATTATTGAGCTTTAATTGGAAGCAAAATAGAACCAGAGGCAGAGACATCCTGCCAACAAAGCTTCCAGTGACGTCATCAGGAAGCGACCCGGAAGCGGCTCCACGTGTGTCACTGGAGACAGATGCTGCAGAAATCGCATCCCTTGTGATTATATTAAGGTACTGGACGTGTTCACAGGTAACTGGAGACCCCCGATCTTCTCATAGACCGAGTCCAGCCCTCCTTACTATAAATAGATTAGAGAAGAGGGATAATATAAACACAAGTAATCCATTAAGATTGTTTTCTCCGATTCAGATTTGAGTGTTGTAAGAAGCGCAGCTGGGCTGCATAAATCTAAGAAATGCTTATCCAGGGCTTATGCAATTAGGAAACCCATTCCTATTTCTGAATTAGCAATATGAGAGCTGCCGTTTCTAACAGAACACAAACAGAATGATTATTGTTTTTGATAGAGAAGGGATTAGAACCCTCCCCCGGCTTTTATTGTTACCCGTGACCAGGATGACCTCAGGTGTCCAAACCCTCCTGATCTATCCCACCAGGAAGCTGTGAAAGCGGACAGCCAATCATAGGTGTGGAGGCATGTCCTGCACCCACATGTATACACTCCCCCTGTATATTTTGGGTGTTTGGGGGGGATGCACTTTGTCAGCTTGGGATAAATCATGAGGGATTGGATTTAGGGCCAGTTTACACCAGACGCAGTTCCGTTCGGTCTCTTGTGAACTTTTTCTGCACTAAAAATGCATGCACAGTGTTTTCCAATGGCTCTAGTTTACACCATGCAGTCATTTTCTGCACCGGAAACTGACTGCATGGTGTGAACTAGAGCCATTGGAATACATGGAAAACACTATGCATGCATTTTTAGTGCAGAAAAAATCCACATGAAACTGTAAGTAACTGCGTCTGGTGTGAACTGGCCCTCATTGTGTCTGAACACACCTGGGGTCATCCATACCGGTGAGTTGCACCCTCACCATTTATTTTTATGTCTAGGAATGAGCTCAGGCATGTTTGGATCCTAATCCAAAACCATCAGGAAGCTGTCTTCTGTACAGAATCAATCTTCTGCGGCTGGTTTATTCCTCACACTGCAGCCAAATGTTTGGCATGTATAATTGTAGCTGCAGGGTGAGGAATGCCTTGGCACAGTGTAGTGACAGCTTTCTGGTGGGGTCTCATAGGTGGGTCTGCACTGGGAACCTGCAGATGTGGTGCACTTTCTGAAAGCACCCCAAACAGCAGGTAAAACCAGAGTCTATGGCTCAGTGCACTGCATGTGCAGATAAGTTTGAAAGCAGCCCAGTAACCACTGCAGAACAGATATGTCCATATATACACTGTGATTTTAGTAATAAACTTACCATTGATAACAGTTTTCCATTCAGGTATCGCTGGCTGTTGCTGTCCCAGGCAGAGTGCATTTGGTATCACTCCACCTATGAGAGGAGCCAGCGCTATACATAAAGCATAAGCTTATGTGGCTCTGCTCCACAGCCGCTGGCTTTATCCACAACACGGGTGCTCTGGGATGGCGGGTCGACAACCTGCAATCTGGGCTTTCCGACCTGCAATCCAGCATTTTCTAAAGCAGTATTAAACCCAAAAGCAAACATTTATTACATTGCGGGCGGCTTACAAATGCTTTGATTTTATGGCCTTTTTTTTTTTTTAGGCTTCTTTCCTTTATTTTCATCTGGTGATCTGGCCAGTAAGTCTGTTTTTTAACAAGTTATCCTGCAGATGTATCAGTTGGAAGGTTGAGAAAAAACATTTACCACTGACGGGTGCTTACAATGGTCAGCTTTTATTTAAGCAAAAGGAACAGATGGTTTGCTTTAGCTGCTTTAACAGTATTAGCTGGAGCTTGGCTTCAATTAGTCTGGTACAGTGGTCTCCAAACTGCGGCCCCATTTATGCAGCCCTTGGGGCAATATTGCCCCCCCCCCTGTCAGCCACGGTGAGGTATAGTCCATGTCACCAACATGAACAAAGGGGTACTATTCCTCCCACTGACTCCAATAATGGTGCACTATTCCTCCCACTGACTCCAATAATGGTGCACTATTCCTCCCACTGACTCCAATAATGGTGCACTATTCCTCCCACTGACTCCAATAATGGTGCACTATTCCTCCCACTGACTCCAATAATGGTGCACTATTCCTCCCACTGACTCCAATAATGGTGCACAAATTCCTCCCATGACTCAATAATGGTGCATATTCCCACTGACTCCAATAATGGTGCACTATTCCTCCCACTGACTCCAATAATGGTGCACTATTCCTCCCACTGACTCCAATAATGGTGCACTATTCCTCCCACTGACTCCAATAATGGTGCACTATTCCTCCACTCTGACTCATAATGGTGCATGCTTTCCTCCCACTGACTCCAATAATGGTGCACTATTCCTCCCACTGACTCCAATAATGGTGCACTATTCCTCCCTGACTCCAATAATGGTGCACTACTCTCCACTGACCAATAATGGTGCACTATTCCTCCCACTGACTCCAATAATGGTGCAATTCCTCCCATGACTCCAATAATGTGCACTATTCCTCCCCACTGACTCCAATAATGGTGCACTATTCCTCCCACTGACTCCAATAATGGTGCACTATTCCTCCCACTGACTCCAATAATGGTGCACTATTCCTCCCACTGACTCCAATAATGGTGCACTATTCCTCCCACTGACTCCAATAATGGTGCACTATTCCTCCCACTGACTCCAATAATGGTGCACTATTCCTCCCACTGACACCAAGAATGGGGCATTATTCCTCCCCTTGATCTTGATACCAAGGATGGGGCACTGTTCCTCCCATTTTTACCGGTGGTGGAGTGTTATTACTTTCCCTAACCCTAAAGCAGGAAATGTATAACTGGTCAGATCACCAGGTGAAAACATAGGGGGGAGAGAGAGCCTGAAAAAGAAAACCAATGCATCCATCACATTAAAGGATTAGTATGCTGCAATATAATTAATTTTTGGGTTCAACACTGCTTTAAAGCTGAATTTTAGGTATAGAATTTCTGCACCTAGTTACATTGGTCCATCTAAGTATGCATATGCCATACCTGTTAGATCCCTGTGGAAGTGGATTATCACTGTAGTAGGCTCAGGGCACCTTGTTTTCAACAATACCGCAAAGACTTAATCTTCAGATTCTTGCAATAAATTTAGTTTGGCTTAAGATTCTGGTTCTCACATAGGCCCAACAATGTTAACTTTATTTGATTTTGCTGCTCTCTTTATTTAATAACTTTTTACTGACTTGTTTTTTCTTTTCTTTTTTTTTTTTTTTTTTTTTTTTTTTTTTTATAAGATCATACGGCATGAGTTTTGTGGAATACAGAGAGCAAATACAAGATGGTGACACGGCCATTATCTTTCTGGGACATGACTCCATGTTCCCGGTGACTATCAAACAAGGAAGCCAGACTCAGACTAAATATGGGGTCATCAGGCACTCCACCGACCTTATTGGGAAGAACTATGGCTCCAAGGTGACCTGCAGCAAAGGAGGATGGGTATACGTTCTGTATCCAACCCCGGAGCTCTGGACAACGAACCTGCCTCATCGAACTCAAATCCTTTATTCTACGGACATCTCGATGATCACCATGATGCTGGAGCTGAAGCCGGGCTCTGTGGTCTGCGAGTCAGGTAATTATGTTTTATTACAGGTACATTTAGGAAGGTTATTCCATCCATTCCATTACATCTGTATTGCTGAACTGGTACATGGAGTAATAGGCAATTCTAAGCTGTCCTAGGAAATGAATGCTTTTCTTTATATAGTGTAGAAGTGAATTAAACCTATTCAACCATATTCCAAACAATTGATAATACTTCTAAAAAAGTCAGCCCTGCCAAATCTGATTTGGACACCTTTAAGTTGAATCATTCACTGGCTTCTATTTCAGGCTCTACCCCTTCATATGTCTGATATTAATACCCTGGAGGCACCATGAGTACAAATACCCAGCTATTATCACCCTGGAGGCACCATGAGTACAAATACCCAGCTACTATCACCCTGGAGGCACCACGAGTACAAATACCCAGCTATTATCACCCTGGAGGCACCACGAGTACAAATACCCGGCTATTATCACCCTGGGGACACCACAAGTACAAATACCCGGCTATTATCACCCTGGGGACACCACAAGTACAAATACCCGGCTATTATCACCCTGGGGACACCACAAGTACAAATACCTGGCTATTATCACCCTGGGGACACCACAAGTACAAATACCCGGCTATTGCCACCCTGGGGACACCATGAGTAAAATTACCCAGCTATTGCCACCCTGGGGACACCACAAGTACAAATACCCAGATATTACCACCCTGAGGACACCAGTTGTATTAAAAAGTCAAATATAATACAATTCTATTTATATATAAATAAATTGTCCGTTTCAGTTTCGGTTGTCGGCAAAGTGCATCCTGAATTTTCATTTTGGTGCACCACTACTGTATAATGTTTTCTGAAATGGCCACTTGTGCTCTCTATTAGAAGCCCATGTAATAGGGGGATAGTGTAGAAATACGACAAGGACAGTGCACTGGTTTTCCTATGTCAAGTAGTGCCTAAACAAGGACCTTCATGGCAGGATCCCTGGAGATTATTTTATGAATACTACAGATTTAAAATGACACTGAACAATAGACATGTGCAGACTGGAATATTTTGTTTCGTTTTTTCGTTTGGAAAATAAATTTATTTAGTTACTCCCGAAAATCGTTTTGATTTATGTCATTTTCGTCGGGAAAGCTTTCGTCCGAAAACAACGATTTTCGATGCTTTGTCGTATTTTCGTCGTTCAATTCGACAAAGCATCGAAAATCGTCAAAGTATTGAAAATCGTCAAATTGTTGTCGTTCAATTTCTACCTATTCACTGTATTCAGAACGACGATTTTCGATGCTTTGTCGAATTGAACGACGAAAATTTGACAAAGCATCGAAAATCGTCGGATCTGAACGAAAATAAAGCATTTTTTATGTCGGATCTTTCGGTTTTCGTTTCTTGCGCTTTCGTTTTCGTTCTCGTTCGTTAAAACGATAACGAAAATACCCGATTTTCGGACAAAAATGCATTCTAACGAAAACGAATGCACATGTCTACTGAACAATATCCTTATTCTCCAAATACAATCCATACACATCGATTTCCTAAAAGCCCTATAATCTATTTTTCATCAAGTTGCTTCTTAAAGTGGTTTTAAAGCCTCATGTTTTTTTACCCTAATCCGATCCAGCAACGTTCACAAGAGTCTCCCTCCTTATTGGGCAAATTGATAGCAGCGGGAGCCATTTGCTCCTGTCAATCAAGTAACAAGGTGGCGGAACTGAGTCCCACTGTCTGTGTCAATGGATGCAGCAGCATAGCTCGAAAGTAAGCCTGTATGGGTACCCACCCACATGGGAATCGGTTTCTTATTGTATCACCAGCAAGAGAGGCGGAGCCAGGAACACCAGTGGGACGAAGGGGGGTCCCAAGAAGAGGATTGGGGTTTGCTCTGTGCAATTCTATTAGTAGAGACATATTTTTGTTATTTAAAATAATTGCATTTACAACCACTTTAACTGTGTTTTCTGCCTCCTTGTAATGTCCTTTTGCGCGCTCCCGAACCTCTCCTTTCCTCTAACTTTCGCTTGTTTGGAATGAGCAATGCATTTTATTTGTCATGTGTAGAGCTCTTTGCTCAAAGTCCATAGTCCATCTCAGGAGAGAGCAAGAGAGGCTGGCTACATTCCTACATAATCAGGTATGTTTGCATGTCTTCAACTTAGTGTGTCTTAGCTGAGGGCAGAAGACATGCAAACAAACCTGATGTATTTTCCTACTGTGAACTCCTCACACCGTCAATCGGCTGCATCCACCACTTTAAGCCTTGAGTCACACTGAATGCAACTTTGAAATTGTGCCACTTCATTTGAAGTACCACGATTTCAAAGCCGTGGGTCAGTGCGATTTCAGGTGCAACTTAACTGACATTTGTGCAACTTCATGCACAGAAGTCTATGCAAGTCGCTACAGGCATCATTCAGATATCCTTGTTTTCAGCCGGCGATGCTGTGCACCGTAAGAATGATCATAGCAGTAGCCCTGCTAGATCGTTCTTACAGGCAACAGGAGGGGACATTCCCCCTCCGGTGCTTCTCCAGGCTCATGGAAAAAGAATCGGATGATGATCATGAAGATTTCTGGTAACCAGATAGTCATCTCTATGACCGTCGGAGGCCCGGGCGTGACGTCACAATGTCACGTCCAGGTTGCGCTTGTAAACAAAGCCGCAATCACTTTTATTTCTATTACAAGGAATGTAAACATCCCTTGTAATAGGAATGATGTGAGACAGGTCCTCTTTATGGATAGATACACGGTCAATAAGACCCCACATCTCTCCTCTGGGCTAGAAAGCATGGGACCGTGATTTTTATTTATTTTTAGCTCATGCTTTCCATCCCGGAGGAGAGATGTGGGTTCTTATTGACCCTGTATCTCTCCATAAAAGGGCCTGTCACACAGCATTCATATTCCTTCTAATAAAAATTAAAGTGATCAAAATGTTTTTTTTTTTTTTAAGAATAAAGTAAAATAAGCAATAAAAATAATATATATTTAAAAAAAAAATGCCCGGTAGCTCGCGCACAGAAGCGCGAGCACACACAAGTCCCACCCACATATGTAAATGATGTTCAAACCACACATGTGATGTATCACTGTGTGTGTTCGAGCGAGAGCAATAATTCTAGCACTAGACGACCTATGTAACTCTAAACTGGTAACATTTAAAAAAATTAAAATTAAAGCGCCACCTATGGAGAAGTACCGTAGTTTGGGGCCCTCCCATAAGTGTGCACAATTTTTAAAGTGTGACATGTTGGGTATCTATTTACTCGGCGTAACTTCATCTTTCATATTATACAAAACAAATTGCTAACTTTACTGTTTTCTTGTTATTTTGAAAAATTGTTGCACAACTACAGTGCAACATAAAAAGTTGCAAAGACTGACATTTTATTTCCTTGGGTTTCTGCTAAAAAAAACATATATAATGTTTGTGGTTTCCAAATAATTGTCTAGAAAAGAAATGATTTTTAAATGATGGAGAGGAGTGCCAGAATAGGCCTGGTTAAAAAAGTTTTCTACCCCCAAGCTGCTCCACAGAGGGGCTCATCTCTTAAAGGGAACTTACCTACCTAACAAAACTGGATGGAAAACCCTGGTATGTGCAACCTGCCCACCTATTGCCCCAAGAAAGGAGACGAGTATAGTAGAATTATGTTCCTATATGGGTCCCAAGTTTAGGGTGAGAGGTTAGAGTGCTTTTTGATCATTAATAGTGAAGCCCCGAAGTTGTGGTATCGCTTCCTTGGATATATGTTCGCTGTGAATGAATATTTTTTATTTTCACATTTTGAGCACAATTTATTCCATATATGTATATGGTTGTTGAAATGCTGGAATTTTGGTATGGCTTATTTTGACACAAATTTCTTATATTTGTGTATTGATAATAGAAATATTTGTTAGAGTGCTGGAGTTGTGGTATCACTTTATTACATATTAAAATATTTTTATTGTATATGTATGTATTTTATTTTCTGTTTACACATGCAGAGCAGTGCAACACTAATTCCATTTTTTCTAGGTACAGTATTTATGGTTTGATGTGGGAGCACATATAAGCTTTTTAGCAGGAGCTTTTTTGGTTCACATGAGATCTTGGTAGGTTTTGGTTAATTGACAGCACAGGATTCATTATTTATATAATACATTTCTTCATAGAGTGGGGCCATGAAGAATCAATGTAGCCACCCTCTAACTGGAAGCCGGATCACAGTAACAAAGGAAAATACATTTGGAGGAGGCTGAAAGCAGTAGACAGGACTTTTTGGAGTTAGGAATACATACTTACAGGGTAACTCAACTTTAATGGGGAAAAAATGGTAAATAATAATATAGCATATACAATTGCTACACTAAACTCATATTGTATTGGAATGTTGTTAAAAATAACCTTTCCTTTTCAATCTGCAACACAAATTTTCAGTAAAATGCAATACGGCTACCTGGAGGTGTTCTGTAAACCCGCCCCCCTCCCTCCTGCTTGCGTGATTGGCTCCCAAAAGTCTATACTAAGATACATGTCAGATTTTGGGCATCCCCTGCAACAAAAAAATCATTTTTGGTGATATCCTCCCAAAGGGAAAGAAAAAGCAGATCCTGCCAACAGCTGGTTGATAATGATAAAATCGCTCCTATTAGATTCACTTTCCACATGGATACAGACAACCGGCTATTTCTTCAGAATAACAAAAGGCAGAAATCTGAAACAAAATTTGTTAAAATCCCTGCAATGTACATAGATCATCCAGATAAGAGCCGGTTCACACAGTCACGGCACGACTTTGGGGGCGACTCTGCAAAACAACTTCTGTATAGAAGTCACTGGTCTATAGGGTTAAAGGGAGAACCCGATCAGATCAACCTCAAAAACTGACAGGTGGACCTGATCAGACCCTTTGTGTGAAATGGGGCCTATACCTATTAGGTTAACTCATGGCTGAATCATAATGCTGCTTTCTAGGGAATAGATTGTCTGCAACCATCTTGGCTTAGGGTCTTGGAACAGAATAGTGTTCTTTAAAATTTGCAGGCAGGTGCACTTTGATCCGAGCCTATTTTTTATTTAAATTTTGCTTTGCAAATAAGGGTTTTTCGGGCCATGGATATGATGATCTACTTCTCGCATATCCCTCAGTCCAGGCGCTCTGTCTGTACCATAATGCACTTCTGCACATTTCATTTTGATAATGGTCTGCCATCCGCAAGCCTCTTGGTAAGCCTGTGTTCAGAAAGCTTAGTCAGGACATGTGATCTGCGCTCGGCTGGAGGTCACAGATGGTATCTCAGCAGCAGCAAAAGAACATTTTAGGTGGAGATTCAGCGCCTGCTTTGCTCCTTCAGCTGTGCTCAACTCTTAACCCCTGAGCTGCTGGAGCAGAACGTGACGTGCCACCGCGCCGGCTGATTAAATTGATACGAAATCATATTGGTTAATATTTGTGAAGGCCTTGTCAGTCACCTCAATGTCAAGGCTTTGTGTGGAAAATTCCACTAGTCAGGATCTGTAGTTTAGAATTAATGAATTGATTTTGCCCACACTACGAAGTGAATTATGGGCATTCCCCCGTCTAGGTCCTTTGATCTGCACGGTTTAAACACAAAATAGTTTGCTCCATAACAATCCTAAAAGTGGAACTCTAGCCAAGACTCCCTTTTTTGAAAAAAAGAAATAAAAATACTGTATGTGTGTGTATATATATTAGGGTTGTCCCGATACCACTTTTTTAGGACCGAGTACAAGTACCGATACTTTTTTTTTCATGTACTCGCCGATACCGATTACCGATACTTTTTTTTTTTTTTTTTTATGTGTCCTTGTCCCCCCAAACGCAGCCTCTTGTCCCCAAAGAGCCAAGTCCTTGCCCTCCCCCCGCCGCTGCCGCCTAGTTGTTCGGCGCTCGGGGGAACATTACAGCTGTCATTTGAATGTGTGTTCCGCGCCTCGTCATATATAGCGCCTCCCCCTTTTCCGGGCACTTTGATAGACAGATCACCCATCCCAGAATTGGATGGGTGATCTGTCTATCAAAGTGCCCGGACAAGGGGGAGGGGCTACATATGACGAGCGCGGCGGGGAACAGAACTATTCAAATGACAGCTGTAATGTTCCCTCCTGAGCGCCGAACAACTAGGCGGCAGCGGCGGGGAACACAGCTATTCAAATGACAGCTGTAATGCGGACAACTAGGCGGCGGCGGGGGGAGGTATTGGCTTTCTCTTTGGGGACAAGACAGCGGACTCAGCTCTCTCCGCCCGCTTCCCGCCCCCTCTCCACCCGATCTCCGAAAAGAAAGCATCGGGGAAGCATCGGGAGCATTTGCACGAGTACAAGTACTCGCGCAAATTCTCAGTGTCGGTACCGATACTAGTCGGTCGTGGGGGTGTGTTTGGGGTCATTATCATGTTGAAATTTTGCCCTGTGGCCCAGTCTCCGAAGGGAGGGGATCGTGCTCTGCTTCAGTATGTCACAGTACATGTTGGCATTCATGGTTTGTTTAATGAACTGTAGCTTCCCAGTGCCGGAAACACTCGTGCAGCCCCAGACCATGGCACTCCCACCACCATGCTTGACTGTAGGCAAGTCACACTTGTCTTCGTCCTCCTTACCTGGTTGCACCACACACGCTTGACACCGTCTGAACCAAATATGTTTATATTGGCCTTATCAGACCACAGGGCATGGTTCCAGCAATCCATGTCCTTAGTCTGCTTGTCTTCAGCAAACTGGTTGCATGCTTTCATGTGCATCGTTTTTGGAAGAGGCTTTCTTCTCCTACAACAGTCATACAGACAAATTTATTGGTGTGCGGCATATGGTCCGAGCACTGACAGGCTGACCTCCCCCACCCCTTCAACCTCTGCAGCAATGCTGGCAGCACTCATACGTCTATTTCCCCAAAACAACCTCTGGATATGACGCTGAGCACGTGCACTCAACATCTTTGGTAGACCATGGCAAGGCCTGTTCCGAGTGGAACCTGTCCTGTTAAACCGCTGTATGGTCCTAGCCACCGTGCTGCAGTTCAGTTTCAGGGTCTTGGAAATCTTCTTATAGCCTAGGCCAGGCATGTCCAAAGTCTGGCCCGGGGGCCAAATGCGGCCCCCCTATTGATTTAATATGGCCCTCCTGGGGATTTGGATATATATATATATATTGTTTGTGGCCCCCAGGGTCACAAAAGATATATACTGTATTTATTGGCGCTGCCTTGGAGGGAACAGGTAGGGGGCAGGAGGAGGGCCGTCAGATTACATAAAGAGAATCTCCTGTTTACTCAGCAGCGTCTCTATTGGAAGTCCTGTCTCCTGGGATGCCTTTGGACGACTGTTCTGTCTATCATAGGAGGCGGGACTATGTATTAAAGAGGCCACAGGGTAAACAAGAGATTCTATTGTTTGTAATCTGTCGGCACTCGTCCCGCCCCCCTCCCTCTGCCCTCCGAGGCTGCAGATGGGCATCGTTCAGGCAGCACTGATGGCACATGTGAGGCTGCATTTATGGCACATGTGTGGCTGCATTGGTTGCAATGGTAAGGCTGCATTCATGGCAATGGTAAGCCTGTGCGTGTTATACGCCGATAAATACGGTATATCCAAATAACACGCCCAAGCTCATCTTTAGTCCTAAGCAGCGCTCTGGGATTTGTTGGGCCCACAAAAGAAATATATACAGTATATCCAAATAACACTCCCAAGCTCATCTCTTTACCACACACGGCCACAAAGGCAAGAGAACTCTTGTTGGGCCGTGTATTAGAGCTCGGAGGAACACACTCAGACTGATTTTTAATGGTTCAAAGAATGTCAGGCAAAATAGTCGGCCCTCACGCATGTTCACTTCATCAAATCTGGCCCTCTTTGAAAAAAGTTTGGACACCCCTGGCCTATGCCATCTTTATGTAGAGCAACAATTCTTTTTTTCCAGATCCTCAGAGAGATCTTTGCCATGAGGTGCCATGTTGAACTTCCAGTGAACCAGTATGAGAGATTGAGAGCGATAACAGCAAATTTAACACACCTGCTCCCCATTCACACTTGAGACCTTGTAATACTAATGAGTCACATGACATTGGGGAAGGGAAATGGCTAATTGGGCCCAATTTGGTCATTTTCACTTAGGGGTTTATTCACTTTTGTTACCAGTGGTTTACAAGCTGTACACTCACTACTTTACATTGGAGCAAAGTGTAATTTCGTCGGTGTTGTCACATGAAAAGATATAATAAAATATTTACAAAAATGTGAGGGGTGTACACACTTTTGTGAGATACTGTATATAAAAATATTTTATTTTACTCTTTTTATAAAACTAGTGATCACATCTACTACTAATTTTATGAAGGGTTAAAAGTAAATGTGTATTAGATATTTTGGCAACAGTATATAAACGGCACACCTGATAGCACTATTATTGTGTGAATACAGGTCTTTATATCAACAAGGTAATAAGAGCCATTAAAAAGAGGTTAGGACTGGTTTAGGAAAACAAGCCTCTAATCTTCCTCACTTAAATCCCCATGTACACTTTGGGTGTTTAGCCCTGGAGCATGGGGCTCTGGCATTTACGGTGAAGAGTATTCACAGCGCTTGACGTTTTCCACATTTTGTCATGTTACAGCCTTATTCCTAACTGGATTGAATTCATTATTTTCCTCAAAACATATTTGAAAGAAGTTTGTTTGAAATCTTTGATTCGTTTTTGACCTTTGGGTTCTTGGTCACCTCGCTGACTAATGTTGGCCATACACTCCACGGAAAATCGTCCGAACGAACTTTTCGAAAAACGAAAGTTCTGTCGTGAGTGCAAACGATAGTGCCATCATGTAATGACTGATAAATCGTTCAGTGGACATAAAAAAAAAAAAAAAAAGTGTTCGTTTTTTTACATATACCTAGTGCAGAAAGTTCGGACGGGAAACACATTAACCTTCTGATTTATCGTTCGTTCGGCAGAAAATTTCCAAACTCATCCTTCGTTTTTTTTCGGCTCAAAAAGCGTCCAAACGATTTTTGATTTTGTGCCCATTAACTGGCCGAAAAACGAAAGATCTTTAACAACCAATTTTCGGCCGAATTTTCGTATAGTGTAAGGCCCTTCTCCCCCGATTTCTGTTTTGCTGGGCTGCCTGCTGGTGGTTCCAAACTTTATGGATAATGGAGGCCACTGTGCTCATTGAGACCTTCAACGCTGCAGGAATTGTATTTTTGTACCCTTGCCCAGATCTGTGCCTCAAAGCAATCACATCCCGGTGGTCTACAGACAATTCCTTAAGACTTTTATGGCTTGGTTTGTGCTCTGACATGCACTGTTAACTGTGGGACCTTATATAGATAGGTGTTTACCTTTCCCAATCGTGTCTAATGAACTGAATTTACCACATGTGAACTCTAATTAACCACTTAAGACCCAGACCAAAATGCGCGAGGCGGCTTTCTGAAGTCACCGCGCATTTTCTCTACCCGGATACGGGCTGTGTGTTCCTAAGCCGGCCGGCTTCTATTCTATACGCTCTGCATTTTTGGATAACTAAGTGCAATTCCACTTGTTTTTACTAAATAAATTAAGGTTTTACACTATGTGAGCCCTTTAATTTTTACATACCCTGGATGGCATATCGGGAGTCACTCACTTATACTCAGGATACAGGCTATCAGCATTTTGGTTACCTATCAGATATCATCGATCCATGTCTCTTACCAGGCTGTCTATGATCTCTTATAATTTGGAGATCGTCTCCATTCGGTAAGAGGCTATATGTGACTGGTGGAGGTTCTTTCCTTTCCAACACTCTTCTTGTGTGGATTCGCTGTATACACGTGGAAGATTGTTTATATGGATTTTGCCTCTCTGGCAGACTGATCATTTTTATGACTATTATCCATTTGAATCTTATGTGCACTTTACAATTTTTTTTGTGCTGTTATATCTAACTAGCGCGATCTCCTCTTTTTTTTGCAAAATGCAGCTAAAGGACCTTGCCCCTTTTTTCGATTCGGGCACTGCGTGGCTTTAACTGACAATTGCGCGGTCGTGCGACGTGCCTCCCTAACAAAATTGGCGTCCTTTTTTCCCCACAAATAGAGCTTTCTTTTGGTGGTATTTGATCACCTCTGCGATTTTTATTTTTTACTTTTTGGGCTATAAATGACAGTTGCAGTTTGGGAGTTAACCACAGGGGGCGCTGATGGGGTTATGTGTGACCTGAAGTGTGTTTACAGCTGTAGGGGTGTGTGACGTCATCGATTTGTGTCCCCCTATAAAAGGGATGACACGATCGATGCTGCCGCCACAGTGAAGAACAGGGAAGCCGTGTTTACACACGGCTCTCCCTATTCTTCAGCTGCGGGGACCGATCGCCAGACTCCAGCGGCGAACGGGTCCGTGAGTCCTGCGGTCCCGGAGCTTCAGGCCGGGTCACGGGAGCACGCCGCGGGCGTGTACCCGTGACCCACGGCTGGGTACTAGCACAGCACGTACCTGTACGTGCATGTGCCCAGCCGTGCCATTCTGCCGACGTAAATGTGCAGGAGGCGGTCCTTAAGTGGTTAAGTTGTAGAAGCATCTTTAGGATTATCAATGGAAACGGGATGCACCTGAGGCTGTGAATACCTAATGTACATTTTATTTTATAAATTTGAAAAGAATTCAAACAAACTTCTTTCATGTTAGTTTTGTTTGTAGAATGTTGAGGAAATAATATTAATCCGTTTTGGAATAAGGCTGTAACATAAAATGTGGAAAAAAGTGAAGCACTCTAAATACTTTCCAAATGCACTGTAGGTGCAGACACAGATGCACCATCCAGTCCTGCTACAGGCAGCCTGTCAAAATTCTATGAGAGGCTGAAAGCTGCTGCAGCTTGATGGTGCCCCTAAATGCTTACGGCCATAAGCACCCAGGGAAGAATGCCGGGAACGTAGACTCCTTGCATTCTCAGCCATCATCCCTAAGCAATAAAGCTGAAAGGCAGTTGGGACTTTGAATGAAACATGCACCTAAAAGGGTGATAATGGACAATGGGTGTCTGACCAGTAAAGTGCACATAAAAGCTGTACTAGCTGAATCTCTATACTCAGCACACAGGACAGTAATACATGATAATATTTATTTCATCTATATACATATAGTACAAATAGCATTACAGTACTTGGTAGTAGTATACAAACAGTCAGGCAGTTTAATCCATACATCACATAGTAGCCATATACATATCATGATTGTTACAGCATAATACATTAAGAGGTAGTAGAATGATCCCATGTATTACATGGTATTAGCATCGGAGTAGCTCGACGCGTTTCATGCGACTTTGCACTCATCAGGAGCTGATGCTAGTATGTATCTGAAATTAAAAATATATAGATTGTTGGTACAGGGTCTAAAATGAACTGGAGGGTTTGACTGTAGAGGGGGAAAAAATATATAAAGGTAGTATAAATTGTTATGGGGCATACTTTCCCCCTCTACAGTCAAACCCTCCAGTTCATTTTAGACCCTGTACCAACAATCTATATATTTTTAATTTCAGATACATACTAGCATCAGCTCCTGATGAGTGCAAAGTCGCATGAAACGCGTCGAGCTACTCCGATGCTAATACCATGTAATACATGGGATCATTCTACTACCTCTTAATGTATTATGCTGTAACAATCATGATATGTATATGGCTACTCTGTGATGTATGGATTAAACTGCCTGACTGTATACTACTACCAAGTACTGTAATGCTCTTATGCTATTTGTACTATATGTATATAGATGAAATAAATATTATCATGTATTACTGTCCTGTGTGCTGAGTATAGAGATTCAGCTAGTACAGCTTTTATGTGCACTTTACTGGTCAGACACCCATAGTCCATTATCACCATTTTAGGTGCATGTTTCATTCAAAGTCCCAACTGCCTTTCAGCTTAATTGCCATACAGGGATGGAGACATTGGACCTACGTGTCCCATGCCTCATATAAAGTCCCAACTCTCCCACTCCCCCTTTTTCCCCCCTTAATGTCAATCTCTAAGCAATAATACTGCTAGGTGCATCAGCCGTCAGGCTCAGAGTTTGACAGGGGGTGTACAGTGCATCTGTGCCCTCCACCTGCACCTAAATGTACAGCTAATACAATCCTTCTCTCAGGCTAGCAGTGTTGCTGTCTGCTGTGTCTTCTGTGCTCCTTCATCCAGAGTAGAGTCTGTATAATTCAGAAGGTGTGTTACTGGCCAGATCACCAGGTGAAAACTGAGGGGGAAAGAGCCAAAGAAAGGAAACCTGATGCAGCCACCACATCTATTGATTTGTAAGCTAAAATATAAAACCTTTTTGGTTTAATGCTGATGAAACATTCAATTTAAATCAACCTTCCAGGTGCCTCTGAACAAAGGGTGTGCAAATTCTTTAAAAAAAAAAAAAACCTGTCCAAACACTGATCGCTTGGTTTCAGAGCTCCCTGAGCAGAGAGCTGTAGTCTGTCAGTCACAGCTCTTTGCTCTGCTCCCTCCTTGCTCATTGGAGTGCTGAGCTGTGAAGGGGGCGGCCGGCTCAGGCTTTCAGTGGCTCGCTGAGAGGCTAAGCCGGCTGTCAGTCCAGGCACCTAGCGGATCCAAACGTAATTGTCATTATGATGCGGTGCCTGGACTGACTTCTGTGACGTCAGCAGAGAGCGGACTCTCAGCTGAAACTGCGTCAGAGGAGTGCAAAATGAACTGCACACCCGTGACCCATAGGAGAAGCACAGCAAAACGAGCTGGACTTCTCCTTTAAGAAATCCACGACCTGAGTAAATAAAATAAAACCTTACGTCACCAAGCGCGTGCTGCGGTCAACCAACCAAAACCTTCTCCAAATCCCTAAATCCCGCTACAAATCTAAGGGAGAACGTAGATTTGCAGTCCAAGGACCCCAGCTTTGGAATGCTCTACCCATGACCATCCGCTTGGAAGAAAACCATCGGGCTTTTAGGATCAGGACAACACTGGATGAAAAGCGACTTGAGGCGATTAAGTTCGCATTTGTTGCGCTATACAAGTTACTCACTCACTCACTGAGTAGAGTCTGAACGTACTTCACAATGTAGTTCACTTTTAACATCCCATTTTGGAATGAATGTAATTTCCTGAATGAAAACCACTTGCACCGTTAAGCCTCATTCACACAGGTGCCGTGGCCCGTACAGCGTGAATGGGCAGTTTATGTGGCTGGAGCTGCATACAGGCAGCCTATGTTACTCTAGGGTAGGGGTCTTCAAACTGTGGCCCTTTGCTTGTTTTTTCCTGGCACTTAGGGCCATCCACTGACATCAATGAAGCCACTTGTTTTAGGGTAATAAGTGTGAAGGGGTGGCTGACTGACCCTGAACCCACACTGACTTCTGGGTCCACTTATCTGCCCCTGCAAGCCTTTAAAATTAGGATGAGTGGCTGTGTCTGAACAGCTACTGCATCCCCACAGGGTAACATAGGCTGTCTGCATGCAACTGCGGGTGGCTCCAGCCACATAAACGGCCCATTCATGTTGCATGGGCCACAGCACCTGTGTGAATGAGGCCTTAGAAATTCAATAAAGAATTTCCTACTTTTTTAAATTGGTTTGTCGCTGGAATGAAATTTGAACTCAATAATGATTAGACATTCAAACTAATGTTTAGAATATGAAATATTTAACAAAATTCTACTAGTCTAAGGCCAGCTTAAGGGTTAACAACTGTGCATGTTGCCCATAGTCTTCTGGTGTAAGACGTCGGGAGTCTTTTCACGCCGCACTTTCCAGAGAGTTCCGTAATGCTCTATCCCTGGTGTCAATCATACATTGTTCTGAGAACAAGGGATAAACTGTCTGGGCTCTGTGTGCGTATGTATGTGTGTGTACAGGCCTTTCAGGCCGTTCTGGACATAGACGCTTTGTTTGTTTGCTCTGTAAACAGACTGTTTAGAATCTTTTGGTTTATCCATCAATCGATATTGATTTTTTTTTTTCTCCCTTAGCCGTCCCTAAGCAAACAGAGATTGCAGACCTGTAGGTTTGAATTAAACTGTAGTGAATATAATGGATCCATTCCTGTAAGATGAATAAAGCAAGAAGTAAATGGACCACCCCCTGGAGTGTGCCTTAAAGTGATATTGAAGTCTCCTTTTTTTTTTTACCCCTTCGCGACCGTTCGTCAGCTAAATGACTACAACACGATTGCACATAGCTGGGAGGGTGTCATAGGATCTTCCCTTGCTCACGCTTCGCACACACTCCTGCGGCGCCCATTAGCAGTGATCTGTGATTGTTCTGTCCTTCAGACACAGCTGATCACAGATCAGGGTGAAAAGCCAATCACAATGGCTCTTTACCATGTTACCAGTTGTGTCATATCAAAACAGTGTAAGCAGGTCTTGCCCACAAGTGGCAATCCACATGGGGCATTTACAGTGATAATCGGAGCACTGCTCATCAGTGCCTTGATTACCAGTGCAGCCCCAACAGTGCCCACCAGTGCTGCCACTCAATTTCTATCATTGCCGATAGGGTTGTCCCGATACCACTTTTTTAGGACCGAGTCCAAGTACCGATACTTTTTTTTCATGTACTTGCCGATACCGAATACCGATACTTTTTTTAAATGTCATGTGACATTTTTTAAACCACAATACAGACTAAGGATATTTTCTTTAGAATTATGAAGAACTCTAACTCAAGACATTATAAAAGAATAAAAATGAATAAAAATGTTTTATTTTCTTGTCACGCAGTAGTAAAAAACTCAAAGAATTTTCACAGAACATGTTGATAAATACAAAAAAAGTATTCTATTTAGGTATCGGGAGCATTTGCGCGAGTACAAGTACTCCCGCAAATACTCGGTATCGGTACCGATACTAGTATCGGTATCTGGACAACCCTAATTGCCGACTCACCAGTGCCCATCATTGCTGCCTATCCATGCCTGAGAGTGCTCATATCCGTGCCGACTCACCAGTGCCCATCAGTACAGCCTCATAAGTGCACATCAGTGAAAGAGAAAAATTACTTATTTACAAAATGTTATAACAGAAACTAAGGAAAAAAATTATAATATAAAATATATCTATATCTATATATCTGTATATGTAGTCTTTATTTTTTTCCTTAATAAAAAAATATAAAAAAATCTTTAACTTTTTTAAAACAGAAAATAAAAATGTTCTATCTGTCTCAAAAAAGTTAAAGATTTTGTCTGGGTGCAGTTTTGCATAATCGCGCAATTGTCATCCGAAGTGTGACAGTGCTGACAACTGAAAATTTGCCTTGGGCGGGAAGGTGGTGAAGGTGCCCAGTAGACAAAGTGTGTCTAAGGGGTTTAAGTCTTCTATAGTCTAAAACAAAAACATTTAGAAATTCTGCAACCTTCGGGTAAAAGTGTGTTTAACCCACCTTACAATTTTTATAGGTACTGGAAGTGGCTCTCTTTCCCACGCCATCATACGGACAGTGGCACCGACAGGTCACTTGTACACTGTGGAGTTCCACCAGCAGAGAGCTGAGAAGGCCGCTGAGGAGTTCCAACAGCACAATGTGGATCATCTGGTAACTGTGAAGAATCAGGATGTGTGCAAGAATGGCTTTGGAGTATCTCATATTGCAGATGCCGTGTTCCTGGATATACCATCACCCTGGGAGGCCATCGGTCATGCAAAGGATGCTTTGAAGATTGAAGGTATGATGAATAAACAGGGAATTTAAATCTGTTTTTTCCATACCAACCAGTCAGATGTTTGCCTTGTCTATGAGAACACCATCTCCTGCCCTGACATCTAAATTATGTGTGTGTGGTTAAATTATCGTGAACACTTCTGGTACAATGTGCAAACCCATAGTTTATATGCCTTTTGATGGAGAAGGAAAGGCTTTGACAGGACAGATTGCTGTCTGTGTCCCCATTGGAGTGACCTTACTTCATGTCCACTTAACGGGATGTCCCAGGGACTGGAGTTATTCAAAAACTATTAAATGGTTTATGTAATATGCTGTTTATACTCGCAGAGTCACTATGAGTTTCATTTTCTGTATTCTGCAAAAACCTGGTTGATCCTGCTGTTCTGTCTCCCCCTCCTGTCCATGCCTCCCATGTAGTTGGGGATTTTGCAGAGCAGTTTTGACAGCTAGTTTACATGCTCAGTTTTCAGTGTTTTTTTTTTTCTACCCTGAGCCTTTCCTCCCTATCCTATCTGAGCAGCCCGTGTGACTGTAGAATCACACGTGGGCATATACACAGTGGTAAATGAAAGCCCACTCCCTCCCTCCTCCATACCCACTAACCAGCTAAACACAGTGGAGGTGGGCTATTACATTTTGATTGATGGAGACTTTGCCTCCCTGTTCTAAGACGCATGCTGGAGGTGGGTGACAGCTTGCGACTAGCAGAAATCTGTCCACACAATGCTGTTGCCAAATATAATAAATATTTAATTTCAAATATATATTTGTATGGCAATTTAAAACTTTTTATTGATGTGGATTGTTTATCCCAAAGGCTGTTTTGGGACAAACATTAGTGGTTTTGGCTAAAACCAATAGGTATCTTTTTAGTGTCATCACAGGCATAATGAATTGTAAAGGTCCTTCTAGCATGGCTATTTTTTAACAGAAGCCATTTCTGTTTACCTCTACATTCCATTTTTCATTAAACAAATAAGTGCCTGAAACTAATCTGCATTGGGGCCTGGGTGACTCGCAGTAATCTAATGTTTTCACCTAATGGATTTTGTCTGCTGGAAATGAAAGCAGATTTTAACATAGCTGGAAATGGCTCTTATGGAGAAAAAAACAGATTATGTCTCGGGGATTCGTGAAATTGCTCACAGATTACAGATTTGTAATATGTTGTATTTCTTTTAACCTTGAATGTTCTGCGTGTGACAGAAAGTGTCCCAACTATGGTGGTTCTTTGGCAAAGCTTCTGTGTTTCCTGTATAGCAACCATTGACCTCCCTTGTGTCATTGCTCCAATAGAGGATTGAAAATGACGAAGGAAGAATGGCATTGGTTAGCATATCCTAGACAATTTGATGCCAAGAGGCACCAGTAAGTGCATCCAGTAAAATAGAGTGTCAATGTGCAGATATATTATTCTATTAGAATTTATTGTACTCTTTACAGTGAACAAATGACCAACCAAACGTGGATACAAGCTACTCTGTTCTTGCTGTCGCTACATAAAATATTTGAATGCTCTTCACAAGGCTCCTATGTGCCCATCTAATCTGGGCATTCTTCCGACACCCATTGTTGGGTGTTCTGTTCTCACAAAATCTCTCTAAAACTTTTAAAGACCTAAAGATTTTGCAGATTTTGCAGTTTCTGGCCTATCACATTTTGCATAACTTCCGACGGCAGTCAAACTGTTTTAAAAATATAGTAGTCCTTCGATTTTTTTAACTCAAAATGGATTTATTTTTACAAAAAGAGGTCAAGACATGCCATTTGAGTTACTTATTCACTTATTAAAAAAATAATGTCTTTTGGATGACAACCATCCTCTTAAATGCAGCTTTCAATCCTTCTCTCGGGCCAACTACTGGTGATCACTGTAATAGATTCACCACTTCAAGCAAAGCTGTCTTAAGCAAACGGTGTTGTAATGTCCACTGCTTCAATGAGACTGAATTGGTATTCCACTTACTGTACTGTGTACTACTTGTTCTAAAAACATCTGACTCCCGATGGTCACCCTGTATTTTAAAAAGGAATTCCATGTTTGGTGTATTTTTACAGTTACATTGGTCCAACTTAGACCAATGTAACTGTGTTCGTACTATGCCTGGCCAATGCACCTGCAAGCTGGAAATCATTGAAGAAGACACTGCTACTCCAGTGATCATCACTTATTTCTATGTTTCCATGCTGAGCAACAGACAAGGTGGAGAGAACACTTTGCATTCATTCAGAAAATGCAAAGTATTTTCTCCATGGTGCCCATGCCAAGAGGCCGACCTCATGTGTTGACAATGCAGGAGAGCAGCCACTCTGTGTAGAATCTGGAAGTAAGTAGAGATCACTGGAGGAGTAGTGGTGTCCAGCTTCCAGGGAGATGGTATATACATGGCTAAGATAAAGAGATATATTCCAGCAGCTGCACACCATTCATTTAATAAACAGTTGAAAGCAGCCTCTGCCCGCTCCATTAAAGCCACGCCCCCAATGCCTTTTGCCCATGGTTGAACATTGGGGGCAGGGCAACATGTGTGCCATGTGCCTGCACCCTCACAACAGCTTCCGCCTCATAGGATTAAAGTTGCCTGAGCAGAGTCCCTAAATAGTAATCAGGGTCACATGGTGTGTGTGTTTGTGTGTGTGTGTAATATATATATATATTAGGGCTGTGCAAATGAACTTTTAATTAATCGATTAATCTTTAATTTTTGTAATCTTTTATTTATATATATATATATATATATATATATATATATATATATATATATATATATATATATATATATATATAAAAAGGGCTGTTACTGATCAAAATTTTTGTGTTCGATTAATCGTTTTTTTTTTTTTTTTAAATCGATTAATCGACTAATTTCGATTAATTATAACGCACATACAGATCCAACTACTTTTAGCTGATCTCCTTGCAGGCTGATTCCCAGTGCAGCTCCCAACCACTGGAAAAATGGATAGCAGGATACAAAAAAACACACAAAGGCAGCGCTCGATGTGAATAGCATTAAAACTTTTATAGTCTTCAAGTAGGTAACAAAATAAATATTGCACTGGAGAAAAAAATCGATGTAGCTACATAAACTGTAAAAATGGTGCGAGTAATGCCAAACAGTACCAAAAGCAGTCATAAAAACATGCAGCCAAGTATGATCCTGGTATAAAACTGTGTACAACGATACCACTGCTGAATCCAGATGAGGAGAGGTTAACATCAGTCAGTCGGCATGAAGGGAACTATTGCAACTCCCAGTGGATGGTTGTAGAATCCCAGGTTGATAGAGGGAAATGATAGAGGGAAATGATAGAGGGAAGTGTAACAGCCCTTGCGTTTGGCAGATAGTAAGGTCCCGCCGGCATGCAGATATGAAGGCACAGCAAAGGAGCCCTTCAGATGGACATGGCAACCCCCGCCGGTGTCCGTGATGTTACCGGATCTCCGACGGAACTCCCTGAAGGCCCAGAACCTGGCGGAGAGGTGAGTACCAATCAAATGAATTTTAATCGATCAAAAAAATTAAAGATTAATCGATTAATTAAAAGTTCATTTGCACAGCCCTAATATATATATATATATATATATATATATATATATATATATATATATATATATATATATATATATATATATATATATATATATATATATGTTGTCGCCATCAGGAAAGCATCCCTGAGAGATGCAATTCAGCAATGGCTGGATGGCATGTAGACAGGAAGTGGCTGCAAAGAGACTGTACAAAATCGGCAGCCCTGAGATTAAATAAAGAATGAAAAGAATAAGTGTCAGTTAATGACAAAATAATACACAGTGCTTTGGCAAATTCATCTAATTGTCTCAGTTAGGGACATAGTTTATAAAGCAGTGAATCTGACATTCTCCTACAGAGAATGTTTGGTGAATCTTCCAGGTCCATATGTAACAGTGATCGATTCTTCACTAGAGAATGTTAGGTGAAAGTCGCATTCAATTCTCCCTAAATAGACCCCTGAGTGTTTACATGTACTTTAAATGCGGTTTTCCATTATCTTAAAGGAAATCTTCATCATCCCAAACTATTTGCTTAAATCATTAGACTGGACAGATCCTGTGTATACAGAAAATTGTGTTACATTGAGATTATGTTGGAAGGATGATCGATCTCTTGTGGATTTTATTACATCTTCCTGGCGTATGTGGCTTGGCTTTACCTAGTTAACCTTTTCACCCGCTGTGCAATAACATGAAGACCTTCCCAGACAATAACGTCTTCTGATCCTTCAGATGAAAAGCACACAGGATACATTTTGTGCAGCAATAAAACCATGCAAGGAATCGTGTAAAACCTGCAATAATGGATATTAAATGGTAAGGAAGCACAGAGACACTGAAATGATGGCAGATGCTAAAACAGACCCAGAAACAAAAATATATTTTTCATGTTAGAGTGGACCTGAGCTCTACAAGTGTTACCTCTGCCTAGGCAGTACCCTAAATAATTTATCTCTTGTCTTTAATTCCTCCTGAAAAACTGCATTGTACTTCCTGGTATGTGAGGGTGCCTAGGCACTCCTGTGGCTGCAGTGTCCTAGCTGTGGTGTAAAATCTTGGGTGGTATCGGTGCTGATACTGAGTATTTGCATGAGTATTTGTACTCGTGCAATGATACCAATACCTTTTTAACCACCTCAATACCGGCACTTTCACCCCCTTGCTGCCCAAGCCATTTTTCAGCTTTCAGCGCTGTCACAATTTGTATGACAATTGCGCGGTCATGCTACACTTTACCCAAATGAAATTTTAATCCTGTTTTCCCCACAAATAGAGCTTTCTATTGGTGGTATTTGCCCACCTCCCTGAGTTTTTTTTATTTTTTATTTTTTTTAAAAAAAATTCTCGCTATAAACAAAAAGAGCATCAATTTAAAAATATCCCAAAAAATATATATAAAAACACTATTTATTTTCTCAGTTTTGGCCCATACGTATTCTACATATTTTTGGTAAAAAAAAATCGCAATTAGCATTGATTGGTTTGCGCAAAAGTTATAGCGGCTACAAAATAGGGGATAGATTTATAGCGCTTTTTTTTTTTTTTTTTTTTAGTGCTGGCGGCGATCAGTGATTTTTATTGTTACTGTGATATTGCGGCGGACACACCGGAAACTTTTGACACTTTTTTAATTTGGGACCATTCACATTTACACAGCGAATAGTGCTATAAATATGCACTGATTACTGTGTAAATGTGACTGGCAGGGAAGGGATTAACACTAGGGGGCGATCAAGGGGTTAAATGTGTACCCTAGTGAGTGATTCTAACTGTAGGAGGAGGTGATTGACTGGGGGAGGTGACCAATCTGTGTTCCTATGTACAAGGGACACAGCATCGGCCTTCTCTCCCTGATAGGACGTGGATCTCTACACACAGAGATCTATGGTCCTGGTCAATTACTGGGCAATCGCAGGTGCCCAGCGGACATCACTGCCGCCAGGCACGCGCATTGGGTTCCCAGTAACGCATCGGGCGCGCCCCCCCCCCCCCCTTAGTGGCTCTGCACGGCGAGGACGTCGTATGACGTCCTCTCGGAACCAGAGCACTATCTAGCCGCTGTCAATTGACAGCGGCCGGTAGTAAAGTGGTTAACATACTGTTTTCATCTGTGTGTTTAGCGGTTTGTCTGGAGTTCAGCTCTAAGAAAAGTCCCCTTCCCTATAAACATAGGATTTTAGCAAATTTTGTTATGAATTCAAACTGCCTGACTTTGATGCCACTAAAAACGACATGAATGATAAGTCAAGTACAATCCTTACATCTCCTATCCTTCTGCTTCACAGTAAAGGGCTGGTGTGCTTTTATTCCAAGTCCGTTATCTTTTATTCTGTACTTCTCAGCTCCGAATAAATCATCCCAGAAGCTCTGACTTGGCTGTAGACTCCTAATTAATGGCTCTTAGCAGCAGACTTCTCTTTTTTTTTGGCACCCAATCTTTTTACTTTACTTGATTCCTTCCAAATTATTTCCCCATCAATCTTGATAATTAGTTTATATGAGAACACACAAAAAAAAGTTTGGCTCTGATTTCTATATGAGCAGCAAACCAAATCTTTTGTTCACTGGGGTTACTCTTGGTATGATGAGCCAGTTTTTAGCGCTCTATGGTCCCTTCGACCCAGTGGGTTGAACGAAAAAAAACTGTCGCCTCTGGTTGGAGCAGCTGTACTCGCTATGCAAAGTAGGTACAGCAATCTCCCCCGCTGCGCTGTTGTGTTCTGACAGGAGGACGCCAACCCTGTCCCCCCCCCCCCCCCCCCCCTAAGTACACTCTGGTCAGTGCTCTCCGCCATTGACTAAAGCCTCGTACACACAGTCGGAAGGACGGAAAGAAAGAGAACAGGTTCTTTATCTAAGGTCTGTCGGACTTCCGACAAAAAAAGTCAGGTGAAGGCTACACACGACCGGACTTTCTGAGAAAAAAAGCCTGTCTGTATTAGTGTCACTGTTGCCGCTAGGTAGCTATTTTTTTTTTTTATTGTGATTTTTTTTTTTTTTTTTAAATCGCAGAGGCAATCAAATACCATCAAAAGAAAGCTCTATTTGTGGAAAGAAAAGGACGCAAATTTTGTTTGGGAGCCACGTTGCACGACCGCGCAATTGTCAAAGCGACGCAGTGCCGAATTGTAAAAACGCCTCTGGGCATTTAGCAGCATATTGGTCCGGGGCTTAAGCAGGTCTTTCCTATTGTTCTATTGTTGCTGTCTCTCTAATCATCTATTGGAGATGATATTGTGACCACTTTAACTTTGTTACCAAATTATTATAGGATGTTATGTTTGTTGATTGCTGTGCTGTTTAATTCATTTACTGTTTTAAGATCATTGTTGGCTGTTAATTGGATTGGTGTTTGAAGTTTGCACTGTCATGCTAATATCCTCGAGGGGAATGTCCTCCTGTGGGGTATGAAGTAGGTGTCTGAGTTTCAATAAACAGTCATTCCTTTGGTTCTTATCCCAACATCTTGTCTGTGTATGATGTTTGGGGTAAAGGTTGGTAATGGTATGGCTCTCGGGCAGCTGGAACGGTGTGACGGGCAGGAGGCACTGTTTGACCGAAGAACCTAATCAGGATGTCAAGCGGTTCAGTCACATTTCATATAAAAAATAAGTTTAATATTGTTCTGCTTTTTTCACAAATATATCTTGCATTTTCTAAGACAGCAGTCCTGCTAGTTGACACCGTGGCTTGCAGTCCTGGGGACATTGGCTTGATGGACCATGTATGTTTTCCAAAAGTGGAGTCTTTCTTCTAAATGAATATTACAGATTCATGGTTGGGCACCAGGGTATGTACAGAGAAAAGGCACTGCTGGAATGTGAAGGTGATAATCATCTCGCCATCCTTCATGAGCTTCTTGGGATGTTCACAAATCCTTTACGCTGTAAAAATGAATAGGCATTTTGACATTTTCATTACTTGCTCTGCGCCTGCAGTATGCACACAGCAGACATATTGGATGGTGAATGTCTCTAGAGCTACCTTTTTAGTTTTTCTTTTCTCACAACAGATCTGCATTGCTCTGGCAGTAAGAAAATATAGTTCACCCTCTGTTAATTCTCTTTGGAAGCTGCTGATAGCATTTTGTGTCCCTGGCTGGCATTGTGAAGCAGAGAAACAGATACACCGCAATTGTCATCTGACATAATCGCCCTCCCGGCGGCTTCTCCAAAGCCACTTGTCATGTTGAAGTGATATCAGCCTGATGGGGGCAAATGTCGGAGCTGTCAGCCGTGTCCTGATTGCCGTATAGCGAACACGTGTTGGCAGAGAGCAGGGGGCATTGATAACTTGCGGCAGTATCCAGCCAGCCAGCACAATATTGTGAAGGACGTGTTCTGGTATCTAGGGGGTTACTGATTCAGTTGGCAAGATAAAGGTCAAGTATCCAGACCAAATATTCTACGCTCAACATAATCCAGATATTGTAAATTGTAGTGAATGCTTTATTTTCTTTTTTCCTTTTTTTTTTAATTCAGTTTTTTTATTTATTGTTTGCTTCTGGCAACCACCCAGTTTCTTTCTTCCATTTCCAAACCAACAGGGCTTTTTTTCCAGGGCCTCTGGCTCAGACCCTTTGGTGCCTGCTCACCACAATCACTTGTAAACCTAGAAGTCGGGTTTCTGTGTTTACACGTGACAGCTCTGCACTCTGTATGTAATGCAATCCTGGTATTTAATGCCCCTTTAAGACCCTCCTGCTGTTTTCGTGAAAACTGACTGACCACACCCACTATTTGATGTGATTTGGAGGGTGTGTGTAGGGGTAGGGGGTTTGTGGGGCCGTGGTTAAGTTCTAGCACCTATTGTTTGAGGAAAAAAAAGCCCTGCAAACCAGCAATAAAACATCTGAAGTTGCAATCTTGGTAATATATATTTTTTTTTATCGGTGTGCCTGGTGGAGAGATTTCTTATCGCTTCCTATCCCGGCAGGAAATATACCCAGTACAAACACCCTGGCAAAAAAATGTTACAGAAGCTTGACTACAATTGCATTTTTGTCCAGAATCCTGGTCAGCAACAATAATCAGGTAGGCAATGGCATTTAACCACTTCAATACCAGGCACTTACACCCCTTCCTGCCCAGCACAATTTTCAGCTTTCAGCGCTGTCGCATTTTGAATGATAATTGCGCGGTCATGCAACACTGTACCCAAACTACATTTTTATCATTTTCTTCCCACAAATAGAGCTTTCTTTTGGTAGTATTTAATCACCTCTGCGTTTTTTATTTTTTGCTAAACAAACTAAAAAAGACTAACATTTTTGAAAAAAAAATGTTTACATTTTTTTTAGTTTCTGTCCTAAAATTTTGTTTTCCCCTTCACTAAGGGGCTCTGATGAGTTGGCACTGATAGTGGCACTGATATGTAGAATGGATATGCACTGATATGCAGCATTGATGGGCACCAATAGGCGGTACTGATACGCAGCACTGATGGGCACTGACTGGCGGCACTGATGGACAGCACTGATGAGGTACTGACAGGTGTTACTGCTGGGCAGTGATTGGCACTGTGGTGGGCAGGGATTGGCACTGTGGTGGGCATTTGCCGATTTTTTTATTGGGGCAGCTGGGCACTGGTTTGCAGGCGATTGGTACATTTGGGGGGCTGTGCTGATAATTATCAGCACAGGCCAAGGGCATACCTTGGTTGTAACAAACGGTTATTTGAATTACTGTTGTTTGATTATCATCTCGAATGAGTCTGCCCATTCTCCTCTGACCTCTAATAAGACATTTTCCTCCACACAACTGGCACTCACTGGGGGAAAAAAAAATGTGCACAGAAGCGAACGCATATGTAAGTCACGCCCACATATGTAAAGCAGTGTTCAAACTACAAATGTGAGGTTTCGCCGCAATCATTGGAGCGAGAGCAATAATTCTAGTAAAGTCCTCCTCTGTAACTCAAAACTGGTAACCTGTTGACATTTTTAAACATCGCCCATGACATGTTGGGTATCAATTTACTCGGCGTAACATTATCTTTCACAATAAAAAATGGGCTAACTTTACTGTTTTCTTATTTGGAGGTTCTAAGTAATTTTCCAGCAAAAAAAATGTAATTCTTTATTTGTAAACACCAAGTGTAAAAAATAGGCATAGTCTTTAAGTGGTTAAATGGAGTCACCTACTTATTACTTTATATCTTTTGTAGTTTTGAGATGTTTACAGATTGCTTCCTGTGTCTATGTTGAAGTGTTGCCCCTTTTAGCATGTTTGTACACCTTCATTTGCAATCTCCATACATAAAATAAAATAAAGTGAAATTCTAACAGTGATAGTAGAGCCCCTTTGTATTGGCAGATGTTCAGACTCTGAAATTCAAGCAGAGAGATTTTAGAACTGGAATCCCTAAGATATAAGGCCATTAGGTGGCTTATCTCTCCAGTGTCTAATGCTGAATTAATCCGTTTTGGGTGTGCTGACCTTTAGTATGATTTCAGACAAAACTTGTTTTTATTTTGTATTTACAGTTGTGCTCATAAGTTTACATACCCTGGCCGAATTTGTGATTTTTTTGGAGATTTCTCAGAGAATATGAATGATAAAACAAAACCTTTCTTTCACTCATGGTTAGTGTTTGGCCGAAGCCTTTTTTTATCAATCAACTGTGTTAACTCTTTTTAAACCCTAATCACAACAGAAACTTCCGAAATGGCCCTGATTAAAGAGTTTACATACCCCAGTTCTTAGGCTGCATTCACACCTTAGCATAGGCGATTTGCGGCGTTTTGTACCGCGATTAGCCGCGACAAAACGCGTCGTTTTTAACCCCGGTTTTGTACAGGTCATTGTCGGCTATGCCGAACGCCGAAGCCGCCCGATACACGCGACAAAAAAGGGTCCGGGACTTGTTTGAGCTTCAGGCGTTCGGCGTAGAGATGTGAACCATCTCCATACAGAATAATGTTATTTCTCCCCTCCAGCGTATTGTAGCGTCGCGATTCAGGCGACAAAACGCCTAGGTGTGAATGCAGCCTTAAAGGTGTTGTAAAGGTTTTTTTTTTTCTAAATAGGTTCCTTTAAGCTAGTGTACTGTTGGTTCACTTACCTTTTTCCTTTGATTTCCCTTCTAAATGTTTTTTCTTCTTTGTCTGAATTTCTAATTTCCTTGTTCTCCTCAGTAAGCTGTTCTGGCTGACTAACCACCGCTCGGATGATGGTGGCAAGTTTACTGAGGAGAAACAGGAAGTGAGAAATTCAGACAAAGAAAAAACCATTTAGAAGGCAAGTCGAAGGAAAAGGTAAGTGAACCAACAATGCACTAGCTTTAAGGAACCTATTTAGAAAATAAAAAACAAACCTTTACAACCCCTTTAATACCGTGTATTGCCCCCTTTAACATTGATGATAGCTTGAAGTATTTTGTGGTATTTGTGGATTAGGCGCTTTATCTTCTCACATGGTAAAGCTGCCCATTCCTCTTGGCAAAAAGCCTCCAGTTCCTGGAAATTCTTGGGCTGTCTTGCATTAACTGCATGTTTGAGATCTACCCAGAGTGGCTCAATGATATTGAGGTCAGGAGACAGAGATGGCCACTCCAGAACCTTCACTTTATTCTGCTGTAGTCAATGACAGGTCAACTTGGCCTTGTGTTTTGGCTCATTGTCATGTTGGAATGTCCAAGTACATTCAATGTGCAGCTTCCTGGCTGATGAATGCAAATGTTCCTCCAGTACTTTTTGATGAAATTCATCTTGCCATCAATTTTGACCAAATTTCCTGTGCCTTTTGTAGCTCACACATCCCCAAAACATCAGCGATCCACCTCCGTGTTTCACAGTAGGAATGGTGTACCTTTCATCGTAGGCCTTGTTGACTCCTCTCCAAATGTAGCGTTTATGGTTGTGGCCAAAAAGCTCAATTTTGGTCTCGTCACTCCAAATGACTCTGTGCCAGAGGGTTTGAGGCTTGTCTCTGTGCTGTTTGGCGTATTGTAAGCGGGATGCTTTGTGGCATTTGCATAGTAATGGCTTTCTTCTGGCAACTCGACCATGCATAGGGTGACCACATGTCCCTGATTGCCCGGGACAGTCCCGCATTTTGCAGGTCTGTCCGGGGCACATTCATTCCGGGACAATACAGTGTCCTGGAATGAAACTGACACAGCCACCGCCCGGGCCAATCTGATGCCCCCAAAAAAGGCCGCCACATCACCGCTTTACTCACTGACAGTACTTGTCCTGGCCGGGAATTCCTGGAGGAGCACAATCCCTGCCCCCTGCTTGTGATTGGATACAAGAGGCAGGATTTATGATTTCTCCGATCACTATGCTGTCATTCGTTACAGCACAAGCTGATTTTTTGGAAGGAGGGGTGTCCCTGAATAGTTGTTTTGGAAATGTGGTCACCCTAACTATGCAGCCGATCTTTCTTCAAATGCCTCCTTATTGTGCATCTTGAAACAGCCACACCACATGTTTTCAGAGAGTCCTGTATTTCACCTGAAGTTATTTGTGGGTTTTTCTTTGCACCCCGAACAATTTTCCTGGCAGTTGTGGCTGGAATATTAGTTGGTCTACCTGACCGTGGTTTGGTTTCAACAGAACCCCTCATTTTCCACTTCTTGAATAGAGTTTTAACACTGCTGATTGGCATTCTCAATACCTTGGATATCTTTTTATATCCCTTTTCCTGTTTTATACAGTTGAACTATGTTTTCCCGCAGATCCTTTGACAATTATTTTGCTTCCCCCCCATGACTCTGAATCCTGAAATGTCAGTGCAGCACTGGATGAAAGATGCAAGGGTCTGCCAGGAGTCCAGTTGACTGATCATAAATGATGTCCACCAAACACTAACCATTAGTGAAAGAAAAGTTTTTCTGTTATCATTCAAATTCTCTGAAAAATGGACAAGAAATCATAAATTCTGCCAGGGTGTGTAAACTTGTGAGCACAACTGTAATTCAAATCTCTGTCAGGCTTTTATTGTCTGTGTCCCTGCCAGGCAGATTCCCATAATTCTTGTGTCTGTGATCAGCGAGTGAGGAAGTAAATAAAAACAGATGGCAATTTTATAGTGGTTTTAAACCCAATGTAAAATACATTATAGCCTCTCAAATAAAATGTCGTAATAGTAATTTTCATTCCTAAAAAAAAAATACCCGTTAAACCTGTCCATGTCTCGATCTGCGTGGCTTCCTGCTATATGCAGGTTTATCTAGCCTATGCAACTTTGCTACCACATTGTGCATGCTCCAGATCTGTATTATAAACAAGGAAAAGATCCACAGATTATTGTGCCCCATGATGTCCCCAGCCACCTATTCTACTTGCAGCACCGCTTCCTGTTAATAAATCTTTGATGGAAAAAAATAAATGATTTTAAGCTAATTTTTTTATTAATTTGTCTATTACAATGGTTAAAATAAGGTGTGTAATGGGTGGCTAATGATTGGACAAAATGGTTGGCACCCTCTTAAAATTGTAAGAAATAATTGCATTCCAAATTTGTGATGCTCCTGTAATTTGTAATTAAACTCGCCTGTATCACTTAACGGGTGCTGACAATATAGAAATCACACTGGCAAGCAGTTAAAGAGGTGAAAAATTGACTCAATTGTTGTGTGTGTCTGTGTGCCGCATAGAGAAGAGAAAGAGCAGCAATTGTCTGAGGATATCTGAGAATGTGAGAACAAAAATTGTAGAAAAACATGGACAATCTTTAAGGTTACAAGTCTATCTCCAGAGATCTTAACCACTTCCCGCCCGCCAAATAGCAGAATCGGTGATCAGTGGTGCGGTGTGTCACTCTGACACCCTGCATCTCCAATCTAGGTAAAGAGCCTACGAAATGGGCTCTTTACCGCATGTCACATGGTAACAAGGTTTATCAGATTTTCCTCTAGTCGCGCTTGCAAAGCACGGGTAGAGGAGAGCTGATCGGTGGCTCTCCTGATGGGGGATCTGCACTGATAATCGGCGCATTGATTATCAGTGCAGACTCACCAGGGATGCCCACTAGAGCCCACCAGGGATGCCCACTAGAGCCCACCAGGGATGTCAATCTGTGCCCATTAGGGATGCCTCAGTGCTGCATATAAGTGCCTCATCAGTGCCTGTCAGTGCATCCTTATCAGTAAAGGAGAAAGCGTGCTTATTTACAAAGCTTTATAACGGAACAGCTTTTTTATTTCAAAATGTTCGTTATTTTTTATTTGTAGCGCAAAAAATAAAAACCCCAGTGGTGATCAAATACCAACAAAATAAAGCTCTATTTGTGAGGGGAGATTTGTTTGGGTAAAGTGTTGCATGACCACACAATTGTCATTCAAAATGGACAGCGCTGAAACCTGAAAATTGGCCTGGAAGGGGGTGAAAGTGCCCTGTATTGAAGTGGTTAATGTTCCTTTTTCCATGGTGTGCAATATTATCAAGAAGTGTACAGCCAATGACGCTGTGCAATATTATCAAGAAGTGTACAGCCAATGACACTGTAGCTAATCTCCCTGGACGTGGAAGAGAAAAATGTATCAAATAGTTTGCCTAAACTTACCTGAGGAAGCCTAAATCCTTTTGGAAGAATGTGCTGTGGACAGACGAAACAAAATGGCAGCTTTTTGGTGAAGCTCATTTTTCAGAAAAAGAAATGAGAAAAAAAAAAAAGAATGCAGTCAAACATGGTGGAGGTTCACTGATGTTTTGGGGTTGCTCTGCTGCTTTAGGCACTGGATGTCTTGAAATTGTGCATGGCATTATGAAATCTGAAGACTATCAAAGAATTCTGGGGTGTAATGTAGGGCTCAGAAAGTTGGGTCTCCGTCAGAGGTCATGGGTTTTACAGCCGGACAATGACCTAAAGCACACATGAAAAAGCACCCAGAAATGGTTTAAGACAAAGCACTTGAGAGTACTGATCAGCAATGAATCCAGATCTAAATCCCATAGAGCAGTGGTTCTCAACTTCCCAACAAGGCCATGTTTTCAGGTTTTCCTTTATCCTGCACAAATGCTTTAAATCAGAGTCGATGGCTTGGTATTTTGGACAGCTATTTTATCTAAGATAAATTCCCAAAACAAGGCCTGTTGGGGGTACTTGAGGACCAAGGTTGAGAACCATTGCCATAGAGCACCTGTGGAGTGATCTCAAAACAGCAGTTGGGGAAAGGATCCCTTCCAATCTGTGAGACTTTGAGCAGTTGGCGAAAGAAGAGTGGTCATTGGTTACAAGAAGCAATTTGATTTCAGTTATTTTTCCCAAGGGGTCTGCTACCAAATATTAAATTGAGGGTGCCAATAATTTTGTCCAGTCCATTGTTGACATTTTTCGTTGAATGCGTCAGATTTCAATACAAACAAAATAAAAAAACATGAGAATACCTAACTGTTTGTAATTGCAACAATTTTCGGGGCGAAGAGGTGCATAATGCGACAGAAATGCAGGGGTGCCAATATTTTTGGCCATGACTGTATAAATGCTCTAGCTGTTGACTTTTTTCAAAATCTTGTACATACCAGTTCATGGATTCTATCACTGTCCTCCCACAGCTGATTCTTTTCACTGTTGCAGGTCCCAAGTCCCACCATTTTGGATTTGGTAGCCAACTCTGAGTCATGACTGGCTTCCCTGTGCACATGCGTTAGATTGTGTGGCTCAGGGAGACTGGTCCTGTAGCTTCCTGGTGACCTATCCTAAAAAGCTGCAGGCGGGGATAGTTGGGAGGGGGGGGCAGAAAAATACCCCCTCCCATCCGGTGGGGATGGTGTTCTGGGGATCATATGTAGCATTCTTCCTCCTCCTCTAAACACGGTGAATTGATGCCAAAGAGCTTGATTTTGGTCTCATCTGGCCACAACACTCAGTTTTCTCTTCTAAATCATTCAAATGTTCATGGGCAAACTTCAGACGGGCCTGTACATGTGCTTTCTTGAGCAGGGGGACCTTGTGGGTGCTGCAGGATTTTCTTGGTGACTATGGTCCCAGCTGCCTTAAGATCATTCACCAGATTCTCCCGTGTAGTTCTGGGATGATTCCTCACTGTTCTCATGATCATTGAAACTCCACGAGGGGAGATCTTGCATGAAGCCCCCAAACTGAGGGAGATTGACAGTTATTTTGTGTTTCTTCCACTTCCACTCACCGAGCCGCGTTGCGATTAGTCTTTGTAGCCCATTTCAGCCTTGTGTAGGTCTACAATCTTATCCCTGACATCCTTGGACAGCTCTTTGGTCTTGTCCATGGTGGAGAGATTGGAATCTGATTTGCTTCTGTGGACAAGTGTCTTTTTTATATAGGTAACAAGCTGAGATTAGGAGCACTCCCTTTAATCCTGCTGATAGGGGATCGAATACCGTATTTATCGGGGTATAGCGCGCACCCCTAAAGTGGCCCCCATTCCTGTGGAAAAAAAGATTTTTGTACTTAGTTTGGGTGTCTTGCGCGGCGTCTATCGGCGGCTTTGGGTGTCCTCTTCGTCGGGTCTGGCTTCCTCCCCGCTCGATCCCCGCGCCGAGTTTGAATACTGCGCCTGCATATACCGAGCGCAGTACACTCGTGTATAGTCGGGCAGGCTCGGCTCCTCTCGCACTCACGTCCTGGACGTACAGGATGTAAGCGCGAGAGGAGCCGAGCCTGCCCGACTATACACGAGTGTACTGCGCTCGGTATATGCAGGCGCAGTACACTCGTGCAGGCTCGGCTACTCTGGCGCTCACGTCCTGTACGTCCAGGTAAATGTAATCATCCCTTGTAATAGGAAATGTGTGTGACAGTATTCAAACTCGGCGCCGGAAAGCGGGTATTGGCGTATATCGTGCACCCACGATTTTGCCCTGATTTTCAGGGCAAAAAAGTGTGCGTTATACGCCAATAAATACGGTACTTATTACACTGATTAAAATGCAACTCAATTTATAACTTTTTTATTTATTTTTTCAAATGCGTTTTTCTGGATATTTTTGTAGTTATTCCATCTCTCACTGTTAAAATAAACCTACCATTAAAATTATAAAATTATAATTTCTTTGTCAGTAGGCAAACGTACGAAATAAGCAGGGGATCAAATACTTTTTCCCCTCATTGTACATTACCACTAGAGCTGTATTGGCCACTATGGTTAGGGCTTACATCAGCAGACTTTCATTGGGGAGTTTCACATTCTTTTCATCAGATTGTCCATTATCACTGCAATCTAAAATTGTAAGTTGCTACAAAAACAGGAATCTTTCAGGACGGGCACTTTTCCAATGACAACTGTATGAAAAGAGATTTCCCTGCCTTTGGAGAGATTCTTTCACTTCTTGTTTTGTCAATGGTTCAGGAAATGGAGAGGAATTTTCCCAACAAGGACACACATGACAAAAAAATTCCTGGCAAGGTTTTATCTATTCCCTAATCCTTCGTTTTGGTTTTAAGGGCCGTACACACGTGCCAAATATCGGGAGGCATCGGCCAATTCAATAGAAACTGGCTGACATTCGGCCTGTGTTTACGGCAGCTGGTCTGACAGAAGCTGGCCGTTCAGCCCTCTTCTGTACAAGGGGCGTGACCGAAAAAGGTCTGTTCTGGTGGGGGGCTGTCCCCCTGTCAGAACACAATAGCTCAGCGGGTGGAGATACTTCAATCTTTTGGGTAAGTGGACACTAAGTCGGTCACTAAGACTGATAAGAAGTTGATGTTTTATTTAGCCTGCCAGTATCTAACCAAGGTGGAATTCCAAATTTAAGTGGAAGGACTCTCTAAAAGTAAATGTTAAGTGGCATGGTAATAAACATAACTGGGAACAGAATAGATACACAAACAGATTTTCTTGTCTGCAGCCTGTAAAGGCCATCAACTGAAAGAATCCTGAACAAATGCTTCAATTTCTCTTCATACTTCACACAATTCTGAAAAGACAAAACATGTATTGTCTTGTGGTATTCAAATGAATTTCCTACACATCTTTCTCACTTGCTAACCAACGACCATTCAAGGAGTGTCTGCTAGGAAACGTTTTTCTACAAAGGCCTTTGTTCAATCACATTCACGATATATTTACTTATGTAGGTCAGGCTCTGTTAGGTTTGTGGAATGGATGCCAAAATATAAGCTTAAAGCACAATTTCACCAGAAAGGGAAAGTTTCACTTTTCTGCCTCCCCCCCCCCCTCCTTCCTCAAATTGGTGGCGCTTGGCTTTGACCGGTACCCCCTCCCACTATTGCCTGGATTGTCTAGGCCAGTGATGGTGAACTTTGGCACCCCAGATGTTTTTTGAACTACATTTCCCATGATACTCGCGCACACTGCAGATGAGCATCATGGGAAATGTAGTTCCAAAACATCTGGGGTGCCAAGGTTCGCCATCACTGGCCTAGGCAATCCAAGCAGAACTTTGGTCCCACCTCTCTTTACCCGCAGCCTTCTGGGACACGGCACAGGTTTCAGAAGGCTGCGGGACAAGCCATTTTTGATGTGAACTTCAGGAGCAGAGGGGACATCATTCTTGCCAAGGAAAGAATGGAGACGGGGTGGGCTAGAACGTGTGGGAAAAAAATTGCCTCTTTAAGTTGCGGGGGGTCTGGTTTGACGGAGTTGTAGGTGTGAATTTGGAGTGAAGGTCAAGTTTAACCACTTCAATACCCAGCCATATACAATTGACGGCCTGAGATGGGATCTACCATCCTAAGTGGCCGTCAATTGACGGCCTGGGCTTTGCGGGTGGATATCTGAATGATGCCTGCAGCCAGAGGCATCATCCAGATATCCTCCTCTTCTGCACAATCTAAGAACGATCATATCCGCCGCTTGATCGTTTTTACAGGCCGCGGGAGGGGACATCCCCTCCCCCCCTCCCGCCGCCATCCGGTGCTTCTCCGGGCTCTCCCGTGCCTTCGGGGGCCCAGAGAACGAATCGTCGGAGTCGGCAGGAAGCATAGAGATGACTGATGACCAGATGGTCACCAGTCATCTCTATGACCGTCGGAGGACCCGGGCGCGATGTGATGACATCGCGCCCGGGTCCCCGTAAGTGAACAAAGCCGCGATTGCGGCTGTAAGCCACCATTCATGAGATCGGTGAACTTTTTTCACCGATCTCATGGTTTCCAGCCTGGAGGAGAGATGCAAGGTCTTATTGACCCCGCATCTCTCCTTAAAGAGGACCTGTCGCACACATTTCCTATTACAAGGGATGTTTACATTCCTTGTAATAGGAATAAAAGTGGAAAAAAAATTGAAAAAAAGTGTAAAAATAAGTTAAAAAAAATAAATGAAAGATAAAAAAAAAATTAAAACGCCCCTGTCCCCGATAGCTCGCGTGCAGAAGCGAACGCACACGTAAGTCCCGCCGACATATGTAAACGCTGTTTAAACCACATAAGTGAGGTATCGCCACGTACGTTAGAGTGCCAGCAACGAATCTAGCACTAGATCTCCTCTGTAAATCTAAACTGGCAACCTGTAAAAAATAAAGCGTTGCCTATGGAGATTTTTAAGTACCGAAGTTTGGCTCCATTCCATGAGTGTGCGCATAATTAAAGCGTGACATGTTGGGTATCTATTTACTCGGTGTAACATAATCTTTCACATAATACAAAAAAATTGGGCTAACTTTACTGTTTTGTTTTTTTAACCACTTAAGGACCGCCGCATGTCCATTTACGTCGGCAGAATGGCACCGACAGGCACATCAACGTATATATACGTTGGTGCCTTGGGGGGATCGGGGGTCCGATCGGCTGCAGGAGCGATCCGACAAGAGGGGGCGGCTATTCGTTTTTGTCCGCCCCCTCCGGATCGCTCCCAGCCAATGCACACGCTTCCCCTGCAGTGCACTTCCTCCTCCTGTGTAAACACAGGAAGGAGGAAGCGACGTGATCTCTCCCTCGGCGTTTTTTTCAACCACCGCTGAGGAGAGATCACAACACAAGTAAGTCTGCACAACACTACACTGACATACACTACACAAAAAACACATTTAACCCCCGCGATCGCCACCCCCCCCCCCTCCCCCCTGTCACAGTGTCACTGAATGCAGTAATCATACATGTATGATTACTGTATTTAGTGTCAGTGTGACAGGCAGTGTAAAAGTCAGTTAGTGTTGGGTTCAGGGTAGCCCTGTACCCCCCCTAATAAAGTTTTAACCCCTTGATCACTGCCCTAGTTAACCCTTTCACTCCCTATTGCCAGCATCACTAAGCGATCATTTTTCTGATCGCTGTATTAGTGTCGCTGTTCCCGCTAGGTAGCTAATTTTTTTTTTATTGTGATTTTTTTTTTAACTAAAGACATGTGGCTAAATAAATTTTGGCCTAAATGTTTGACTAAAATTTAGTTTATTGATTTTTCTTATAACAAAAAGTAAAAAATATTGGGTTTTTTTAAAAAATGTTGCTCTATTTTTGTATATAGCGCAAAAAATAAAAATCGCAGAGGCGATCAAATACTACCAAAAGAAAGCTCTATTTGTGGGAAGAAAAGGACGCAAATTTTGTTTGGGAGCCACGTCGCACGACCGCGCAATTGTCAAAGCGACGCAGTGCTGAATCGCAAAAACCCCTTTAGTCATTTGGCAGCATATTGGTCCGGGTCTTAAGTGGTTAATTCATGAAACATTTTTTTTTTTTACAAATAAAAGGCGTTTGAAAAATGATTGCGTAAATACCGTGCGGGATAAAACGTTGCCATGACCGCCATTTTATTCCCTAGGGTGTCTGCTAAAAAAACATATATAATGTTTGGGGGTACTGTGTAATTTTCTAGCAAAAGAATGAGGATTATTACATGTAGGAGAGAAGTGTCAGAATAGGCCCGGTATGGAGGTGGTATTAAAGCCCGGTATTGAAGTGGTTAAAGAACAATGTTTACTATACGTTCCCTTTTCTCTTTTGTTACAGGGTCTATATAACCATGTTATTCCCTTTAAGAAGGTTGCCAAGAGAGCAAATCCATAAAAATATGTATTTTGTTAGGAAACCGTCATCACATCACTGCAATTTTTGTTTTTGGCCTGCTATCAGACTTGGGTGTGTTTTTTATTTTTTATTTGGGAGAACAGAACTGCGTATAAGCTGAACAGTAATTTCTTTGATTAAATTCGCCACAAGTCTACGGATTAGACTTTGATCAAAAGCTCACACTAATGTGAGTGGAATCATCCTGCCCCTTGTACAGTTCTTACCAAAGAATCATATTCATGTGAAGAAATAGATCTTGTTGCCGAGCACAGATCATACTCTGGTATATATTCTGTGAGCTCGTCTTTATGCACAAGCATGGGAGAGCGGGGGCACTTGAATTTTTATGAATCACTTTTATTGCTGTCACAAGTAAATGTAAAAATCCTTGTGACATCAATAGGCATACAACAGCCTCTCTCTATGGGGAGATCTGGGGTCTAGAAGACCCCAAATTCCTCCTCTGCACTTAAAAGTATTTAAAGTGTCAAGATCTGCGTTTTTTGAATGCTTTCGATAAAAAAAAACTGGCATCGATGGTTTCCAAGTAAACCGGAAGTGATGTCATGTGCTTGCTTCCGGTTTACTGTTAAGAACAGCTGAACGAAACCGGTCCCGGCTGTGCTTGGCTGTCCAGGCCAGCCGGTGGACACTGGTGGGGAGAATGTCCCATCCCGCTCTCAAAAAACAATACCGGGGTAATGCCTGCCTCTGTCCCTAATGACCAGTGAAATGCACTGGAGATTTTAGTTGATTTTAAATGAAACAATTCAAAGGACTGAGTAAAACTAAATTGAAATTTTACCTCAAAATGAACACTGTTGCTGAGCTCAACTGGGCAAATTTAATTAAACAGACAGCATTCGTTTGTCTCTGGACATCTCTTAGCCAACTGTGCAAAAGAATCCAAAAAGATTTTTCTATGACAAGAATTTTGGGTACACAGGCCCCTTAAAGCGGTGTTCCGCCCCTGCATGAAAAAATTAAGTACATACTGTAGCTGCTGACTTTTAATGTTAGGACACTTACCTGTCCTGGAGTCTAATGATGTCGGAACCCCAGCCAATGTTTCCATTAGCCCTCGCCCCCCCCAAAAGATGTCAAATGTGGCAGAGGAGGGGTGGGAGGCGAGAGGTAAGTGGAGCTTCCACTTTTGGGTGGAACTCTGCTTTAACAGGCACATTCTTTAACAACTTCAGAACCGCCCACCTTGTATATACTGCGGCAGGGTGGCCCTATTGCGTCACACTGTGTACCCGTACGTCGTTCGTGCACGGGACACTTTGGACGCAGATTCCCCTTCTCACTGGGAAGTACAGAGAGATTGTCTGTCTGTTCCTAGTGATCAATAACAGCGATCTCTCTCTCTCTCTCTCTACTCCCAGTCAGTCCACTGCCCTGACAGTTAGAAAGCACCTCCCTAGGATACACTTAACCCCTTGCTCGTCCCCTAGTGTTAACCCCTTCCTTGCCGTTGTCATATATACACAGTGACCATGCATATTTTTAGCTTTGATCACTGTAATAATGTCACTGGTCCCAAAAAAGTGTCAAAAGTCTCATTTGTCCACCGCAATGTCGCAGTCCTGCTAAAAATCGCTGATCACCGCCATTACTTGTTTAAAAAAAAAAAATGAAATGCCATAAATCTATCCCCCCCATGTGTAGACGCTATAATTTTTGCGTAAATTAATCAATATATCCTTTTTTCTATTTATTTCTTTATTTTTTTCAAAAAATATATAAAATACATATTGGCCTTTTTTTTACATTCTTTTATTGGATATGTATTCTATCAAAAAGTTAAAAATATATAAAAAAAAAAAACCTGCAGAGGTGGTCAAATACCACCAAAAGAAAGCTCTTATTTGTGGGGGGGGGGGGGAAGGACATCAATCTTATTTGGGCGCAGCGTCGCAGGCCCCAACGCTATTGGCAGTTAAACGCAGTGCCGTATCGCAAAAAAATGGCCTGGTAATTTAAGGGGGTAAATCCTCCTGGGGCTGAAGTGGTTAAAAAGATAAATCTGTTTTCTGCCAGACAAATTAAGCTTGTAATTTTAGAAATATGAGCGCAGTAAGTCGGTTGAAGTATACTTTATTAGCTGGCACTAGATTATATTTGGTTTATTAGTTCTCATTAGACCTGCCTGTGTTTTGTGTTCAGCCTTCATTCCAGTCCTGCTGTGGTTTTTAGCTGTGCTCAGTGATTGGAATATCTATTGCTTGGTTGCTTTCGTATAAAATTGTAATTACCAGTCACTGTATATTTATTACAGTGTAGCTTGGGAGATACGGCCACAGACACATAATGCTCTATCTTCAGGATTGCGGGGTTTGCGGTCGGGAACTGAGCTATGCGGATCAGCCAAGTAATAAAGGGACTTTATTTAGGCTTGCTTTATTAAATATAAAACAGATTGTCTTGAATGATGTGCTGTTTGCGCATACCCCTGCTGGCTACTACTAGTCCCTGGTAGTTGAAGTACACGTTAGTCAAAACATAATTCAATCCGAAACTGCAGGCAGCGCACGTCCTACACGTCCAGGGCTCTTTTCTTATACAGATCTTGCTGGAGTTCTTTTATAAAATGCCTTGGGCGTTCCGGTAGCTTTGTTTTAGGTATGTGTTATTGCATGTCAAGCATGAATTTAATTCATTACTATGTTGATTACAAGGCAGGACCTAAAAACACCACAAAACTGACATGCAAAGCAGAAAGTAGACTTGCTAAAAAAAAAAAAACAGTTTTGATGTTAAGACGGCATCTCAATGGTTTTGTGGCGTCTGGCGCTCTGTGTCCGCAGATATTGTTATGTAACAAAAATTTCAATTGAACCACCACAACACTGCTATGAGGTACATATGCAACTTTATTCCGGTTAAAAGTTAGGGGTATAATCCCAAAAAATAACCAATGCGCTTCGGGGGTCCAAAAAGTATCCAATGTGTTCCGGGGGTCCAAGAGTGCCCCCTTCTTTAGTGTTTTTCCAGTGTGAAATACAAGTACAAGCCTGCCAGAAGCTTGTTTGGTAGCCTAAGGCTTAGACCCCTTTCACACTGGGGCATTTTTCAGCCGTGAAAAATGCCTCCCCTGCATCCCCAGTGCGAAAGCCCAAAGGGCGGTGCGCTTGCAGGACGTTAGAAAAATTCCTGCAAGCAGCATCTTTCACCGCTCCTGCCCATTGAAATCAATGGGCAGCACTGCCAAAGCGATTCGTCAGCAGCGATTTACCGCTGACGTCCCCCCTGTCCGAGTGTAAAAGTGCCCTAAGAGAGGCATTAAAAACACCACTCAAACGCCTATGCAAGTGATGCAATGGACTGCACACAGTGCTGTTCACACTGTCAAAACATGAATCGTTGGCGTTGCGTCAAAATTGAAGCCTCATGTTGAGTCAGGAGGCGCTTAAAGCCTTTCAACACCTCCCATTCAAGTCTATGTTCATACAAACGCCTCTGGCAGGCAGTTGCAAAGTGGTTATGGGGCCTTAAAGGGGTTCTAAAGGTACAAGTTTTTTTACCTTCATGCATCCTATGCATGAAGGTAAAAAAACATCTAGCAGCACCGGCCCCCCCCGAGCCCCCGTTGTACTTACCTGACCGTTCGAATCTCCCGGGCGCGTCCACGTCGTCCTCTTCGGTTCATTGGCTAGGCTGGGCGGATTGATAGCAGCGCAGCCATTGGCTAGCGCTGCTGTCAATCAGGGCGGATGACGCGGCGCGCTGGGGGGCGGAGCCGAGTGATACAGTCGGCAGCTATGGCCGCCGCTGTATCACGAGAGCGCGCTCGCAAAAGCTTTCCTCCATGCGAGCGCCCTCGCATGAAGAAGGAAAGCTTTTGCGAGGAGGAGCCCAGACAGCCGCCGAGGGACCCCAGAAGACAGGTTTCCGGGCCCCTCTGTGCAAAACGAACTGCACAGTGGAGGTAAGTATCACATGTTTGTTATTTTTTTTTAAAAAAATCCCTGACTTTAGTGACCCTTTAAGATTAATCCTGTAATGGAATAGGCGTTTTTTTTTTGTTTGTTTTTTAACGTTTATTAAACACTTTTAAATTGCCCCATAGGGCGTTTGGGCGCCATTAACGCTTGTAAAATGCAAGTCTAACACCCATACTACAGCTCACTACCGTGAGTCTAATGCCCATACTAATGCTATAGGAGCATTTAAGTGTTAGAAATGTAGTCAAGTGGGCCAATGCTTTTCCACTGGAAAAACCCTGATGAAGAGGGAGGGGGGGGGTGCTTCAAAAGGCATTGGATGATTTTTGGATAGTACTTCTGACTTGTTGAATTAAAGCGGTAGTGTGTCACTTTGTGTTACATACAAGCCATGGAGACTGTAGAGATCCTCTGGGGTGTAGAAGTTGCCCGCCCAGGAACCTGATCTACATTTCTATCAACATAAATACTTTAGGATAACAATACCGGATACCGTGAGATAACCCTACGGGTCCAGCACTATTTTCCACTTTCCTTGCAAATATTGTCATTGTATATTTTTCTTTTAGAAAATCTAATATAAATACAAATATATATATAAAAAAAAAAAGACAGTTTCAGAGGAATGCACTTCCTCCTTCAGGGCTAAAAAGTCACAACAAACTTCATAAAAACAAAACACACTGTATTTATCGGTGTATTACCCTCACTTTTTTACCCTTAAAATAGAGGGTAAACTGCCTGCATGTTCTACGCAGGGGGCTGTGGAACATTTTTTTCCCCTGAAACTTCCCATAGGGTAGAGCGGAGATCTGACAGGGCGGTCCCTGCATACTGTGCAGGGACCGCCCTGTCATCTGCCGGCTCAGCGGGGATCAACAGAGCGATCCCCTTTGAGCAAGCGGAGGTTCACGGGGAGGATCATCACGGATGCATCCCGTGTGAAAGGCCCTTAAAGTTGGGGAGCCTGTTATAAGCCGATAAATACGGTACATATGTGAATATAGAAATTGCTATATGATGAATTTACATCTATAGGCTGCAGCTTAACCGCTTGCCGCCAAATCGCATATCTGTATGTCATTTGGCTTCAAGTGGTTGTACCGGGTGATGCCTGCATCTGTTTTAACATGTTACGAAACCCACAACAGTAAAATCAGACTGTATATGCAGTAAAGCATGCTTGTTATACTCACTGTGGAACATAGGGGGCTAATCGTCATTGTGTAAAAAGGCTGTTTGATTCTGTCTTCTCTGATTCTTTCCTTTTTTTACTGTCCATCTCGATCCTGATGAGACAGAACCTTCGGAGTCACTCTGCACATGCTCAGTTTGGTGTGTATTGCTAGAGAGTTTTTTTTTTTCCGGGAGGGTGCATGTGATTAGCACAGGGCCAATCAAAGGGTCAGGGGTCATGCAGCCTCATAGGACAGTTAGAGGAGAATGTAAACTCTTCTTGCAAGCTTTAACACTGATAGAAGTCACAAGACTGCTATATACTGCTGATGATAAAAGGGTATTTAGCGAGTTTATATTTACTAAAATAATTGCATTTCTATCTCCTGTGTACTGTGGGAGACCAGATATATTGAATGCAGGGTCCTGGGTTTAGTAACACTTTAAGGAAACTGTATACAAAATAAAACACTTCTAAATAAATGGAATATATTAACAGAACTTTTTTTTTCCAGGTGGTAGAGTGTGTTCCTTCTCACCATGCATAGAGCAAGTACAAAGAACCTGTCTAGCCCTGGAGGAACATGGCTTCACCGAGATCAACACCCTGGAGATCCTCCTGCGTGTTTACGATGTCAGGTGTATCAGTCTGCCAGTCCCAGATTTCGGGACACCTGCAGAGGAGAAAGGAGAAAGTTCAGTTGCCGATAAAGCCAAACAGATCCCCACTTCCCAGCCAGGCACAGTGCAGTTTAAAAGCGGCGTATCGTCCAGAGAAATGGTGGGTCACACCGGGTACCTGACCTTTGCCACCAAGAATTTATTTTAGGCTTTTGCTTGGTAGTCGTGAGCCTGTGGGGCGAAAGCTCCATATATAGCCAGACTCGGCTGAAGAATGCATTTATGTAAACAGCACATTCACACTGAATGGCAGAGACTGAACCAGGAAAATTACAGTGCGCATCAGCAGCTCTGCCAAGAAACAAAGACAAATCGTCTCACTGCAACCATTTTTTCCCCACTGTCTATAAATAATAAAAGTTACTTTTTTTTTTAAAATGTTGACTTGATTATAAGATTGGTTTTATCCTTTAAATAATATGATCCTCTGCTATCTCAGAGATTGTCAAATTGAACAGGTTGCAAGTGTTCTCATCCTGCTGTCTTTTACTGCACTTCGGATAACTGCTGCACTGCCCTGATCATTCAGCTCTGGTACATTGCTGAGGGTCGTCATGCTTTTGTACTATAGAGGTCTCAGGCCTGGGTCACATTGATGCGGTGTGGGGACCACAGCGATTCCTGTGCGGTTCCCACACTGCATCAGAGTTGCAGGCAGTTCACACTGTGTTCTGCGAACCACTGCGGGTGTCAATATTAAGTTAATGGAACAAAAAATTACAGCGGGCACACATGCAAAAATGCCATTTAAATCGTGCAATGCTATTTAACCAGAAGTAAGAAGAGCCGGCAAAACTGTAATCCTTGAAGTGTTGTTTATTGGTATATCAGAGTGACAATAAAACAATGATGCTGACACATTTTGGCAATAGCCCTAGGCGTTGCTGTGTGTTAACCCCTTCCCTGCCAGTCACATTTATACAGTAATTAGTGCATAATTATAGCACTGATCGCAGTATAAATGTGAATGGTGTCAAAAGTGTCCAATGTGTCCTCCATAATGTCACAGTCCCAATAAAAATCGCCGCCATTACTAGTAAAAAATAATAATAATATTAATTTAGTCCCCTATTTTGTAGGCGCTATAACTTTTGCGCAAACCAGTCGCTTATTGCGAGGTGATCAAATACCACCAAAAGAAAGCTCTACTTGTGGGGAAAAAAAGGACATCAATTTTGTTTGGGAGCCACGTCGCAGGACTGCGCAATTGTCAGTTAAAGCGACACAATGCCGGAAGCTGAAATTTCACCTGGGCAGGAGGGGGGTATATGTGCCCAGTAAGCAAGTGGTTAAAGAAACCTATTTAGAAAATAAAAAACAAACCTTTACAACCTCTTTAACCACGGCAGAAATGTACTCCTCTATATGGGAGAACTAAAGGACTACTTCTCTAACACAGGTGGAGACTGATGAGAGGTATTGTCGGGGGGGGGGGGGGGGTGGGGTGCTCCAGCCCAAGGGATCTGGTTCTGTCACAATAGACAAACAGACTTGGGGGAGACATCCTTAAAATGCATTAAAGATGGTGCTGCTTCTAAGACCAAGCAAACAGAAGCACCATCTTTAATGCATTGTTTAGTGTGTGCCCCCCATGTCTTTGTCTAATATTAAGTTAATGACGCCCCCAAATCTGTTTGCAGAACACAGTACGAACTATTGAATAAGATCACATGGGTCTGAACACCCATGCGTTCCACTTCCAGTGTGGACAAAAAAAGGGTTTTTAGGTGTGGATCCAGTGCAAATTGATCCATACATAATGTTCGGATCAATTCACACTGCACTGAATTTGCATGTCATTTGCGCAGGAATCTGGTGCAATTCCAGTATAAATGACATGCGATGCAGAAGACCGCATCAGTGTGAACCCAGCCGCAGTTCCATAGGTTGAAAAAAAGATACAAGTTCAACCAATAAAAGGAAAAACATAGGCCCGGATTCACATACATCGGCGCATATATATGCCGCCGTAGCGTATGTCTTTTACGCTACGCCGGCGCGGAGAGGGAAGCATGGAATTCACAAAGCAAATGCTCCCAACGTTGCGCCGGCGTAACGCAAATTCGTCGGCGTAAGCCGGCCTAAGTCAAAGTAGGCAGAAGTGGGCGTGATGCATGTAAATGAAGCGTGACCCCATGCAAATGATAGGCCGAGCTTCAGACAAGTACGAACTGTCGTACCTTGGACGCATCCCAGTGCGTATGCTCACAATCACATCGTAATAACTGCCTAAGATACGTCGAATCGCTGCCTACGACGTGAACGTAACCTACGCCCAGCCCTATTCACGTACTACATAAAATTCTACGGCGTTCGTTCCCTGGTCCATACCTTTGCATGAGTTGCGCCTCCAATAGGGGGAATATCTTTACGCTGAACGTAAACCTTATGCAAATCGCTTAAATCATGCGCCGGGCGCAAGTAAGTTTGTGAATCGGCGTATCTTCCTCATTTGAATAGAAAATCCGTGTGAAAGCCAAATGCGTCCAGGGAAAATATGCTCTCACTCTACGCCGGCGTAGGCAAGTTACGTTGGTCGGATGAAGTCAGTTTTTAGGCGTTTGTGGGTACGGTGCACAGATACGGCGCACAGATACGGCGGCGCATATTTGTACTTATACGCGGCGTATCTGCTTTGTGAATCCGGGCCATACACTTTTAATTGTCAGTAATAACTAAACCATTAAATGGACCAGGTCATTATTTAAAAAAAAGTGCAAAGAAGCCTCAGTAAAGCATTAATATTAATCCCTTGTACCACCAATTATGCTGTCTTCTAGAGATGAGCTTGCTGAAGAGTCATCAGCATCTGGCACACTTCCGTCTATCATGTGCCTGTTGCACTTTGTGGTTTCATCCGCTCATCCATGCAGGCCACAATAATGATCTAGGGGCCGAGGGAAGGAACCACAGAGTGCAGTGGGAAAGCAGCTGAGTGCTTTGGATGCTAAAGAAACTTCAGCATGCTTAATACCGTATTTACGCCACCATTTATTTCCACAATTCAACTCTCATCAATAAATCACAAGATCCAAAGAAGGGGGTGCCCTCTGATCCCCAAAAACACATTTTGTTTGTAACCGATCTGTTAAAAAAAAAAAAAAAGATTACATTTGGACACCTTGCGTTTTTCAATTTATTTTTTCTTTACTAGTAAAAGCCTTACATGGGCTCTAACCTTTCCCTACTGTAATCCAAACTTTAAAATGTGTTGGCTTCGAATTTACTTTAATTGAAATTAATAGGTACACTCCATGTTTGGTGTATTAGCAACCCCCCCCCCCCCCCCCCCCCCCCCCATTTCCCCTTTTTAGCATCCCACATGGGTATGCCAAGACCCCTTCTGTATGCCCTGAAGGCTTTGCTGAATGTGGGATGAGGATGATTCCACTTAAAAAAAAAAGAAATCGTGTGCCGACATTTTATGTTACATCATTTTTTTCAATCATGATGATTTCTGTCGTAATGGAATGCTTTCGCTATTTTTTTATTAAATTTGAAACCAGTGTGAACTATTACTGTAAAACATTTTTTACATCGTTTTGTGAACACAACGTTGCATTAAAGTGGTTGTAAAGGCTCAAGGTTTTTTACCTTCATGCATTCTACGACTAAAGGGGGAAAAAAAACTGTGTAGACCCCCCCAGCCTCCCTTAAAACTAATCAGAGCCTGATCTTGATTCAGCGATGTGCATGAAAGCCTTGACTCTCTCAGAACGCCCTCTACTCATTGGCTGATGCAGCAGCAAGAGACATTATCTCCCACTGCTGTCAGTCACAGACAGTGAGCCAATGAGGTGAGAGTGGGGGCGTGGCTGAGTCACGGTTCTGTGTCTTATGGACGCGTAGAGCAGGGCTCGGGAGTGAGCACGCACCAGTGCCCCCATAGCAAGCAGCTTGCTATTGGGGGCACTGGTTAAGTTGGAGGAGCCAGGAGGGCCGAAGGGGACCCAATAAGAAGAGGATCGGGGCTGACAAAGGAGCGACAGTACGCCCGCTCAGAAACGCGTCGCACGCCAGTGATGTCACTGTCCTCCAACTGCTGTGATCCTTACATCTCCAGCCTTGCTCTGAAGCTCACACAGCGGTGAGAGATGTCTTCGCACAGCGCCCCAGCAGGAAAAGGAGCAGATGGACTGACCTGATGACTTCTCGCTATGGATTTTTGTACAGTGCCTATTGGAACTTCACCAAATCTAAGTTGCCGGTACTTACCTGTTCATTAAAATTGTTTTAAACATCTAGGGCCAGATTCAGGTAGGACAGCGGTTCTTTATTTCGGAGTAACGTAAGTCATTTACGTTACTCCACCGAAACTTTAGGAGCAAGTACTGTTAGTCACATAGCACTTGCTCCTAAAGTTGCGGCGGCGTAGCGAAAATAAGCTGGCGGAATTCAAATTGGGCGCGTAGGGGGCGTGTATTATTTAAACTAGGCGCGATCCTGCGGCGAACGTACTGCGCATGCGTCGACTGTCAGTGCGCATGCTCCAAATTCTGTCAGTGAACGTCAATGACGTCAATCCCCATTCACGGACGTTTTACGCAAACAACGCCAATTTTTTTTTTCGACGCGATGACGACGGCCATACTTAACATAGGATACTCCACTAGGGGGCTGCTTTATCTTTACGTCGCGCATCTCTTACGGAAACGTCGGAAAGTCACTGCGTCGGGCCCAAATACGATCGTGAATTGCCGATTCTCGCTGATTAACATATTCTCGGCGTTAATCAGCGGGAACGCCCCCGGCGCCATTTTTAAAATTGCAGTTCCGATACGACGGCGAAATACAATTACGCTGCTCGTATAGGAACTCCAACCCGGCGTTTCTTGTTTTCTGCTTACTGAAAACAGAAATGCCGGCTCAAAGTGAGAGTTAGGCTGGAGTATCACTAATACTCGAGTAACTCTACCTGAATCTGGCCCCTACACTTCGAGGTGCCTCTTCCCTTTTTGTTCAGAGTACTGGAATATGGTTTCTGTTTCCTTATGATGGCAACCCTGAGACCATATATGTGACCCCTGTAACAACATTTCTCCATCCATCCCTGGACTCTCCCCCATATGTACCCCCTGGAGCTTGGACTCTTTAATGCTGTACACTTCCTTGTACATTATTATTATTACTTTTATACTACCGAGGAATTTTTGCTGTATTTAGCTCATGCGCATTTTACTTTATACGGTAAGTGAAAAAAAATTGTACCTTTACAACCCCTTTGAAAGGATAAGTTTACCTTTGGGAATGTGTTACATTTCTAGGGTGGAACATATAACGTGTTCCTACTCCTGCGGCGACTTCCCGATTCACTGCATCTATGGGACACTTTCACATCTATGCTTTTTTCAGCTGCTGCGTATTTGGCAAGGGACTTTTTTAAAATGCAAAACGGTCCTTTCCTTTGATTAAGCCCAGGTTCACACTGGGTACGATTTAGTTCGATTTGAGATGCGATTTCACATGTGAAATCGCATCTCAAATCGGCGGCAATTGCCGGCAATGACACCGTCCTAATCGGTGCGACTCCGCATCTGCGGCGCTGCACCGATTTCAAAAAGTAGTTCCTGTACTACTTTTTGCGATTTCAGGACGCGATTTACATTGACATCTGTGCAGAACTCTGCACAAATGTCTCCTAAATTGCGCCGAAATCGGAACTGCCAGAGGGAGTGAAATCGCGCGAGTTCAGCTGAAATCGCGCGATTTCACTCCCGCAGCCCAGTGTGAACCAGGGCTAAATGGAAAAGCTGCAAAAAAGTATTGTAGTGCATTTTTGCAGCAATTCACATTTTTTAATCTGCACAACAAATTGGCCAAAATTCAAAACGCGCAAATCGCAGCAAAATCACGTGTGCAAAAATGCAAATCGCTGTAGCCCCGGGACTGGACTGGGACGATGTCTGGGGGGCGGAACTCCAGGCCCTGGTTTCCACTAAGGATAGACTTATGCATTACAAGTTTTTACATAGGATATACCTGACCGCGGCCAGACTGGCTAGAATGTTCGGAGGTCAGGGATCTGCTTGCTGGCGGTGCTCCATGCCCTCTGCCAATTTTATGCATGTCTTCTGGGATTGCCCCCAGGTCAGGGCATACTGGCAGGCGGTGGTGGATTGCATTAGGTCGGTCACTTCTATCTCGATCCCCATGACTGTTGAGGTGTGTTTGCTGCAGCTAGTTGAACCCCTGGCTACGACCAGGGCTATAAGGACTCTTCTTATTCTTTTGCTTTTTTATGCCAAGAAAAGAATCATCCTTTCATGGAAAAGCTCCTCAGCCCCAACGCTTGGAAGGTGTTAGTCAACAAAGCCATCCCATTCTATAAGGCAACTTACTTGAATAGAGGGGCATTGACCAAGTTTGATAAGGTATGGGGGGGCTGGATGGCCTCCGTGGATACAGTGTCAGATTAAGTTAGGTAGGTGGAGGCATATGTGGTCCGACAGCTGAGAGGGTCAGGGAAATCTTTGGAGGGGACGACAGAGCACTACATGACATGTCATGATAATTGTCCATTTTGGAAGGGGTACCAGTTGTTGTCTATTATACTGTGGTTGGGTTCTTTGGGAGGGAGTGAGAGCACCCGTCTCTTAGCTCAGCACTGGGTTCGGGAGTCGGCAAGAAGGCTTTATTTATATTGTGTAGGGGGGACCAGTCATGCTTGGACTTCATTTCATTACGATCCATCTCATTACATTTGACCAATGTTGAATATGTCTACTACAAGCATTTCTCCCCCCCCCCCCCCTTCCCCTCTTTCCCCTTTACTTTTGGTTGTGTTTTGTTTTGTACACCGGTCCCTGTGTTTTGACCGGTAACTATTGGTCGCGTCTGTGGCCTGTTATTGTGTATGTGTCTTGGAAAATTCAATAAAATAATTTATAAAAAAAAAAAAATGCAAATCGCAGCAAAATGCACTGTAGAAACGGATCAAAAGCAAACTGCATAGGTGTGAACCGAGCCTTATGCTGGCCATACATGTATCGATTTTCGGATGAGAATATTCATGCGAAAAATCTTTGTACATTCGCTAAATGATGGAATGTAATTTAAAAATTTCACTTGCTTTTAGCATTCAGTTTTAAAATGAATGTAATGTGTTAACGAAAAAACGGTCTGAAGTTTTCTATTCAGCTCCTTCGAATTTTCCCATTACTGTGGTCGAAAAGAACATCGATTTTACCCCACTAATGATTAGAGAATCGAACAAAGGTTTTTATATATATTTATTTATATTTAACAACTTAAGCTCCGGACCATTTGGCTGGCCAAAGACCAGGCCACTTTTTGGGATTCAGCACCGCGTCGCTTTAACCGACAATTGCGCGGTCGTGCGACATGGCTCCCAAATAAAATTGGCGTCCTTTTTATTCTCACAAATAGAGCTTTCTTTTGGTGGTATTTGGTCACCTCTGCGGTTTTTATTTTTTGCACTATAAACAAAAATAGAGCTACAATTTTTAAAATATTGCAATATTTTTAACTTTTATTATAATAAATATTCCCAAAAATATATAAAAAAACAAGGCGGCGACCACACAGCGGCAAATTAAAGGGGATATATACACGTCCATTTGCCCAACCGTGCCATTCTGTCGACGTATACGTTTGTGCGGCGGTTGGCAAGCAGTTAAGGAAGATGTTTTTGCATAGCAAGCATATAATAAACAGTTCTGTCTGAAAATTGCCTTTTTTTAAACTTTACATATTAAATCATACACCACAGTTTTTTTTAAGGTTATTATCCGATTAATCTAATCAATAATTGGCCAACTAATTGATTATGAAAATAATTGTTAGTTTCAGCCCTAATTGTTTTTCCTGTCGGTATGCAACTGCTTGCTCATACCCACTGACAAGTCTGCAGGGATCTTGCATGGCACCTGCGATCTGCCGATCATGGGTGCAAAGCTTTCCAGGCTCCTTCTTAAAAAATAATAATAAATGCACATTTTTTTTACCTGCAAAAAGATGTGCATTTATTTATTTGTTTTTCTTTTTGTAAGTTACCAGGAATCATTAAACTGCAAGTCGGTTAAAACAGCGAATTGTAATTCGGTTCCAGATGTCAACATTAATTACCTTTGTGATTTTTCATCAAGGCAAACGGCAGTGATGATGCCCATGCATGGTAACCCATAGGTGCCAATCAGCTCTCCTCTTTCATTAGAGGAGGTAGAACAATGATAAATACATTCTGATAGGTTGCAATTATTGACCTACATAAAGCAACTTGTTTTTCCAAGAAAAATAATGCAGCTGGTATATCAAGTCCTTGTGGTTTAAGAAGTCTTTCATCAGACTGTATGAATAAACCTTCTCAGGAGAGGCTGTGAAAAGGGAAATATAACCGCCCACACTTCTTTTATGTGGAAAAAACTGTCTCAAATAGAGAATGCAAGAGGACTTCTTTCAGGGCTGCATAGTATTTGTCAGTATAGGGATTGGTCCTTTAAAGGGGTTGTAAAGATAATTTTTTTATTTTCTAAATAGGTTCCTTTAAGCTAGTGCATTGTTGCTTCACGTACCTTTTTCCTTCCATTTCCCTTCTAAATGTTTTTTTTCTTTGTCTGAATTTCTCACTTCCTGTTCCTCCTCGGTAAGCTTTCCACCATCATCCATTGGGGTTGGTCAGCCAGAACAGCTTACGGAGGAGGAACAGGAAGTGAGAAATTCAGACAAAGAAAAAAAACATTTAGAAGGGAAATGGAAGGAAAAAGGTACGTGAAGCAACAATGCACTAGCTTAAAGGAACCTATTTAGAAAATAAAAACAACCCCTTTAAACCTATCCAACTCTTAGGTGGATGATATTGACCCATATCAACATAATCATTTTACAGTTTTCTCTGTTTTTTGGGAAACAAAAATTACTTTTTTAGCAGAACTAAGCTTCTCTGGATACAACAAAAAGTAAAAGTGAGTGAGATCCTAACTTGGGAAATTTCCAATGGGGACACTCGTTCCAGTGAAGGATTCCTATTCTAGTGACAACTCAAAACTTGAAGGAGAAGAGCTGTGGTTGTACTTTTGCTGTGGATCACAGGAGTGCAGTTCGTTCTGCACTCCTGTTACCCGTTTCCCCAGACAGCGGGCTGAAGTCACAGAGTCGGTCAAGGCTGTGGAAAAGATCACCACAATATGATCGGGATTGGCCCACAACCTTGGGCCAGCATCTGGCTCAGCTTCTCGGCAAGCAGCTGAGAGCCTGAGCCAAATGTTTCCGCCCCCTCCACAGCTCAGCGCTCCACTGAGCACAAGGGGGCAGAGCAGACAATGGTGATTGACATTCACCAGCTCTCGGCACACAGAGCCCTGAGAACCGAGCGATCAGTTGTGTTTGATCACTTGGTTCTCTGTCTTACACAAAGATGAAAACCCCCAAATAGACTTTAACAGCACTGACATAGTAAATTGTTGAAAAAGTACAAAAAATGATATAATAATAAAATGTTGGAATGATTACAGTAGCTGTACAACATCACCACAAAGATTACTTTGGAATTTGGAATTCTCTAGGTTTACCCGGCGCGTTTCATAGTATCGAATAACCCTTCAGGGGTGTTATCAGAGTGTCAATCGTGCATATGTATTGTATTGGTGTCACCAATGAATTCCATGGAGCAATTGAAAACAAACATAGACAAAACTGTGTCTCCATGAACCTTCTGCTCAAAATAGCTGATCTTGTTGGTATGCTTTGATAATTGCATAGAAACAAAGCGAATGAGATTAAGAAAATGCCAGACACCCCCGAGAGGCCAAAGAACAGTTAGGGGTGCTGAAGCCAAAAAGGAAGGTGTCACTCTGTGCCAAATAAGGACAGGCTGATGATATAAAGGTGGTTTGAAGTTATGAGGATGGTATTCAATTTTTATTTTATTTTGAAACAAAAAACAAAGGAATACATACATTTTAACCACTTCCTGCCCGTGCTATATGGGAAACATGGCTGCAGCGCAGGCTTACTTTGCCGGGAGGGCATACATGGAATTTTCCACCACACATAGCGTTTTGCTTTCAGGCCAAAAAGTTGAATTTTGGTCTCATCTGACCAGAGAACCTTCTTCCACATGTTTGTGTGTTTCCCACATGGCTTCCCACAAACTGCAAATGGGACTTCTTATGGCTTTCTTTCAACAATGCTTTTCTTCTTGCCAGTCTTCCATAAAGGCCAGATTTGTGGAGTGCACAACTAATAGTTGTCCTGTGGACAGATTCTCCGACCTGAGCTGTGGATCTCCTCCAGAGTTACCATGGGCCTCTGTCAGCAAACCCAAGATGGCTCACAAAGCCCAATAGGGCTGTTACTGGTACTGACCTGACAAAAAAAATAATGAATTATGTAGTAATAGGGTGATATATGGTTTGCTCCCACAGCCCTAGAATATTTTCTCTGTACTATGGCCTGCTGACGACAACTCGATAGTTTTCTCATTGGCGCGGTTGCCTTAAGTCCTTGGCTCTTTAGCTTTGACTGTTGATTGTTATGATGTGCTTCAGAACAGAGAACACCTTTGTTTTTGTGTAACTACACTTTGAATATGTACTGAGGCCTCACGGCGATATATGGGAGCTTTGTTTTATATCGACAATGCCATATTGTTGAAAAATATTTAATAAAAATGATTGCAAAGAGGAGCTAGGGCAACCTTTCGGCCTGCCAGGGCGCCCATACAGGTCAACATTTAAAGCAATATTAAACCCAAATCCAATATATGGAATATATTGCAGCTTATAAATCCTTAGATCATGTGATTCCCTGTGTTTTCACCTGGTGATCTTGCCAGTAACACACCTCTTGAATTAAAGTGCTCCCACTCTGGATGAAGGCGCACAGGGAGCACCTTTGGACAGCAGCATTATTAATCTGGGGGAGGGGATAGTTGGATATACTAGCAGATTTAGATACACCTTTCACACGGGGCGGATCAGTAATGATCCGCCACGTGAACCTCCGCTTGCTTAGCAGGGATCGCTGCTGAGCCGGCGGATGACAGGGCGGTCCCCGCACACTTTGGCGCATCGGAGCGGTTCGGATGTCAGCGGGCATGTCACGAAGCGCCCGTTCAGGTCCACCTAAAAAACTGGCACGTGTGAAAAAGCCCTAACAAACTGAAGCCAAATTAATTTAATACTTTATAAATAGTTACAGCAAACCTTTTGGGATAAAGGTTTTACATAAATAAAAGCTGACCATTTTAAGCACCCCTGTGGGTAGTAAAGCCTTGTTGACACCTGAGCAATTTTCTGCTTGAAACTTGTAGCTCTTAAAACACGTAAAAAGCCAAATCCCATTCATTTCAGTGGCCCATGTTCACATCTGAGTGTTCTGTCACCTGAAGCAAAATGCCGGAATTTCAAAAAAGTACATGAGCTTCCTTTTGGTCGATTACAAGCGTTTTTGCCTCCTAGACTTCAACAGGAATGCCTGACTTGATCGTTTTACGACCTTTTACAGCTCAAATAGCAGCTTTCCACCCCTAATTTCTTCTCCCTTTCCTACCCCTGGTGCTTTCTATTGGCTAACCAAAAACGCCTGAAGCTGTGAAAAGCTTGTAATGCATTTCTAAAATGTTTTAAAAAAGCTTGTAAAAAGCTGCAAAAAAAGCACAAAAAACTCCCGTAAAAAGCCAGTAAATTAATACGCTTAGGTATAAATGGAGCCTAAATGTCTTATCTCAACCCTGTAGCTGGGGGACAAGGGGTGGGCAGAAGGGTGGCTGCCCTGGGTGCGGCGTGTATTGTAGGGATGAGGGCGCTACAAGTTCCTCCTGCTATATGGCTGACATGAGTAGTGACAACAGCATTACTACTTCTGTAAGCAGCAAGGGAGATGAGGGGAGAGCTGGGAGGAGGTGCAGGCTGTGCTTCTTTTCCCTGGGCACTGGATGATCTTCCCCCTGCATTGCCTGTAACTGATACATTTGAAGAGAGCTTGTTCTGTTGAAAAGCAACAGACTAAGGCCCCTTTCACACAGGCTTTCAGATCAGGTCCGCTTGTCAGTTCTTCAGGCAGACCTGATCGGACCCTCCATTCACTCCTATGGGGCAGAGGATGTCAGCGGTGACATGTCCGCTGCTATCCAATCCAATCCTGTCCGTGACATCCAGATGGACGGTGAGACTATTTTCCATCTGTCTGGTGGATCGTATGGGATCGAATGAAAACGGACAGTCAGTCCATTTTCAGCCGATCTCCCCATAGAGCGGGCCTCTGACATGTCAATCTCTGCTCAGTAAGCGGAGACGGACCTGTCATCCACCTGCTCAGTGGGGATCAGCTGAAGTCCTCTAGGATAAAACGCTTTGGGTTATTGCTTGCCAGCACTGCACATTGCTCTTCTTTGTATTACTTTGTTATCACATTGATTTTATCGTACACATTGTCGTTATGTTGTTAGTTTTTAAATAAAACCCATATATTTTTGGCCTATGCCATGTGGAAGTCATCTTCTTTTTTTTATGACCCTATTTTTGATGGATGAGAAAATCGTGGGTGTCGTTTGGATCTCTGGAGACCGCGGTTTGAGATCCTGTTTCCACTCCATGGTAATCTGACTCACCGCCGCTGGTGTGTGTCCACATATTCCTGTAAGAAGTACCTACCCCTCTCCGTAGGTGGTGAATGCACAGTCTCTGTGTTTCTTCTACAGACAGGTGCCCACCATCATCCTTATCTGTAAAGACTATCTCCTACTCCCTCACACTTGCATAGTGTGTTCATTCCAACACAAATGTTTGTGGACTTGTTTTTTATCATTACATTCTGCTTTGGATCACCTAGTCCATTGTGGCTATCGGTGAATGTACTCATGCACTTTATTACTTTACATGTATTTATTTTGTTGATTTACATTGTATATGCATTTAATTGAGAATATTTATGTCACTACCGTGTTTCCCCAAAAATAAGCCCGGGTCTTATATTAATTTTGGCAACAAAAGACACAGTTGGGCTTATATTCGGGGTAGGTCTTACCATGTAATATGCTGTCTTCTCTCCCCCTCTCTCTCCCTGCCTGACAGGAATCCCTAGTGTGAACCGAGTTAAAATGCTTGTAAAATTCTATAATCCACTCTATTACAGTAGTATATAATGTAAGATGTGTGTGTTTCTGTAATATAATTGTGCCAAATACCTCTGTTATAACGCTGCTTTGTGCTTCTGTGACCCACCGGAGCTCTCTTAACCGCAATTATATAAAAATAAAAAAAACACACACGTACTTTTATATATTACTGTAATATAGTGGATTATAGGATTTTTTAAGGTTTTTAAATTAGGGCTTATTTTCAGGGTAGGTCTTATACTGCAGCCCTCCTGGAAAATAACGCTAGGTCTTATTTTTAGGGTAGGTCTTATTTTCGGGGAAACACGGTACTTGTACATTTATTTAACAGTGTTTATTCACTTGTTATTGATACACAATTTTCTCAGCGCTGCACTTTTTTTTTATATACGCCCGCGTAAAAGGATTCTTACTGGCTGGATCACAAGGCAAAAATAAAGGAAAAAAACAAATGCAGCCATCACATCTAATAATTGGTAAGTGGCAATATGATTAATGTTTGCTTTTACCGCTTTAATCTCCGATAGATAAGGCGTGCAGCAATGCAAAATTACACACGGATTACACATGCCATTGGTGACAGGTTCTCTATAAGGCTAACATTTCTGTATATTTTCCTGTAGTTCCTGCTACTGCCATTATAAGGCACAAATTGACATGTATTCTGAAGCCCGATCAACTGTATTGCCTTCAACAAAGTCTCAGTTTTCAGATGTCTTTCCCACTGCACTAAAGAATTGATCTTTCTTTCTCACCCTCTGAATGCAGACAGTTTTCTTATCTCTATTTTTATAAAGCAGGCCATTAGTACTGTGTGACAATGCACTGCACAGTGTCCTCAATTCCCCGTCTCTTGCGATTACAATCATAGCACCTGCCTGTAGCTGCAGACGCAGCTGGTACTTTTTTTTTCCTTATTTAGAAAATGAAGTCGGAACTTGTGCGATGGCCACATATGGCAGCAGGCTGGCCTGGTGTTTCTCCATATTAGTATACGACATTGTTGTGCTTGAATCTGCCACTGATGCTCATTATTCACTCAAAGCCCAGAAGCAAAAAGTCATTCCTGCATCCCGGAACATCTGCAGGGAGGTTTTGCTTTGGTGCATTTGTGTGTCAGTCTACACAGGAAAATTAGGTCCCATTTGTCAAAGTTCCTTAAATGATTCTGCCACGTGTATGGTGAGACTGGATGTATTGCCCCGTACACACGTACAGGTTTCCTGGCGGACTTTTTACCACCAGGAAACCTGAGAGGAAAGCCGAAAATCGGCTCAGCAGCTTTTTCCCCTACACACGGTTGTTTTTTCTGGCATGAGAGCTTTGGCTCATGTGTATGCTCCACCGCAGTGTTTCCCATAGTAAAACTGCCGGGAAAAAGCCCGCCAGTAATCGCGGCAGGAAAAAAGAGAACACGTTCTAATTTTTTACGCCGGTTTTCCTGTCGGGAAAACTGCCATGGAGCATACACACGGCCAGTTTTCCCAGCTGTCATGCCAGTTTTCCCAACTGTCGTGCGTACGAAGCATAAGAGAGGATTACCTTGTATAGTTGTTTTGACTTGCAACTAGGGGTGCAACGGATCGAAAAACTCATGGATCGGATCGATCCTCGGATCAGGAGTCACGGATCGGATCATTTTCAGATCGGCAAAAAAAAAAAAAAAGACATCTTGTTACACCCACCAGAGTTTTAGATTTCACAGTTATTCTCAACACAAAACAGAGCTTATGTGCTTAAATACAGTGTTTTGGAAATCCAACGGACTGTTTATTGCTGATGTGACAGAACACCTCTGATTTTCACAATAAATTTTACATTTAAACAGTCTGTCGGATTTACAAATACTGTATTTAAGGGTATAAGCTCTGTTTTGTGATGAAAATAACTGAATGTAAAACTCTATTGGGTGTAATGAAAGATGTCCACTTGCCCCCATGTCCTCCCATTACAGATGCAGCTGTTAAGGGGGCCTCTCCACAAATACCTCTGGCCCCTTATCGCCCTCTGCCTTGCTATCTTCAGATTGAACATTTACAATCCTGCTTACTAGGGGTGCAACGGATCTCCTACCTGCAGAAGCTCACAGATGCTGTCTCCACTCTCCACATGTCTGCAGTGAGCGCGCTGTGCGGGGAGGCGTGTCACGCTATGCATTGGGCTCTGGCAAGCACACGGGGGTGTAGCAAGATGGCCGCCGCTCCAGAGCTAGGCCGGAGCCGGGGACTTTCCTACAGCCAAGGCTCCGGAGCGCTCCGCGGATCGCATGGTGTACCAATCCGAATGAGGTGGCCCGTTCGGATCACGAAACGGTGACGATCCGTTGCACCCCTACTTGCAACAGGGTCAAAATGGTACCCTTGAGATCATTTACCAATGTGTAATATATAGAGGATAAGTTAAGGACTCCAACCACTTTTAATTAGTGTACCACATCCCTAATTCTTATGCCGCGTACACACGACCGTTTTTAATGTCATAGAAAAAACAAAGTTTTTCTCAACGTGATTCTCGTCGAGTTCACTGGCTAAGAAGGGAACCAATGAGCTGTTCTGAACCGGGTCCCGCCTCTATGACACACTTCCTGTTTGTGTTCCATGCTGGTTTCTGTCTTGCTTCCTCTGACATCATCCCCAGGCTCCAGCGTGATTGTGTCCTCTGAACATCCACAGCACAAGTCGGGTGTTATCTCCTGGACTTCCCTGGAAGCTTTACCATCACAGACTGGGACTGCCCTGCCACTGGAACATCTCCTGGACGCACTTACCTGCTACATGCCTGTTTTATCCACTTTCTTGTAAGTGTTTTTAATCCCTTTAGGGGATATTAAAAGTTTTATACTTCTGCACTTAGAGGTGCCTTGTTTGTTTTTCTGTTGACATTGGCACATGCAAGGGACTGGTGTGTTATGTTCCCCAGGGGACAAAGTACATATGTGCCGTTTAAGGCTAGCTGCAAGGACAGACAGGGTGCTCCCCTATGGCCATCCAATAACACAGATAGCAAGGAGATGGCTTCTTTGTCAGATGCCACTTTTATCTACCTCCATGCACTTCCCAGCTTGCCTGAAACTATTTATTTCAGATATTCCAACCCCAACCTCCCCCCAAGCATTCTTTGTTAGTAACCAAGTGTTTGACGGTGGAGGAAAGTGCCATTTGTCAAAGCAGCCATCTCCTAGGGAGAACCTAGGAAGTGGGACAAAGTATTAGATGTAATTTGTCCCCTGGGGAACAGAATGCATTAATAAAAGTCAAAGCAAGACTTCTTTGGAATAAAAAAATGCATCTTTTTCTGGAATACTATTCCAGTGCTGTCCTCTGCAGGCTCACAGCTCTTCAATCAAAACAGCGGTAATCCTTTGGGGTGAATGATGTCTAGCATTCTATGAAGATGAAACAAGGTACTACATGTACTTTGTCCCCTGGGTAACATAACACATAATAAAATGTAAGACTTCTTTTAAAAACACTTGGGCAATAAATATATAAGAAAACATGGAGTTGAAGTGTTACTAAACCCAGGACCCTGCATTCACTATATCTGGTCTCCCACAATACACAGGACATCGAAATGCAATAGTTTTAGTAAGTATAGACTGCTAAATACATTTTCTCATCAGTAGTATATAGCAGTCCTGTGACTTCTATTAGTGTCCAGTTAAAGCTTGTAGTTGGAGTTTTCATTCTGTTCTAGAAGGCTGCAGGACCCTTGACCCTCTGTCTGGACAGTGCTGATTGGTCCTGTGCTGATCACGTGCGCCCTCTTAAGAACAAAAAAAGCTCTCGCAATACACAGCCAACTGAGCATGTACAGCTAGCATGTGTTCTATCTGGAGATAGTTTGGGGACTGTGGAAGAAGGTGACATAATCAAACAGTCTTTTTACACAATGCAGAGAATTAACCCATAAAGCCTCATACACGTGACCATTTTTTTTCCCGTCGGGAAAACTGCCATGAGAGCTTTTGGCCAGGAAAACTGTCCGTGTGTATGCTCTATTGCAGTTTTCTTGACAGGAAAACTGCTGAAAAAAAAGAAGAGAACCAGCTCTCTTTTTTACCACCGGATTACCAGCGGTCTTTTTCCCGGAAGTCTTCCTATGTAATAAACTGTGATGGAGCATACACACGGACGGGATTCCCAACCAAAACTCCATCGCAGTTTTCCTGTCGGGGAAAAACTCTCGTGTCTCGGGTTTCCCCCTAGGGATTCCTGGCAGACTTTTTACCACCGGGAATCCCGTACATGTGTACGAGGCTTAAGGTTCCACAGTGAGTATAACAAACAGGCTTTACTGCATATACAGTCTGGTTTTACTGTTGTGGGTTTAGTAACCCTTTAAGTCTGCATTCGTACTTGTGCGTTACAGAAACGCAAGCAGAAACGTGTATGGCACCCCCAAACATGGCCAGTAGACACAAGTTTTCACGTGTGGCCAAACACGCAAAAAATTCACCAAAACGCGTAGAAAAAATGCACAAACAAACACAAAGGGTATTAGTTTGGTTTCATTTTTTTTTTAAATACACAAAGTTCAGTGCCAAAAAGATGCAGGAGCTTCTTTTGGCGCATTTGTCAACCATAGGGAATTCAAGCGAATGGCCTGTCCTAAGTGCAAAAAATTCGTAAAAAAAAAGTGTGCATTCACAAGACACTAAATGTGATTTGGCCAGTGGCAGTGCGTCCAAAGAGGGTGCAGGAGCGCCGCCCCCTCTCGCTCCTGCACCGCCACCTAAAATGGAAGAATCTATGTATTGTCGCCGCTGCCCACTATTCAGATGGCCCCCCGGTGAGCACCGGCCATCTGAATAACGGCAGCTGGTTGGCTTTGGAAGTGTCTATCAAAGCCAGTGGCTGTGATAGGCTTTTTGAATACAGCCTGAGGGCTGTAATCGGCTTCCAAATAGTTAACCAGGGGATGCAGGGGGTGTGCGTTCCCTGGTTAACACTGACAGGCGTCTCAGCCAATCAGGTTCACCGGTAACCTGATTGGCTGAAGCGACATCGAGGGCGGGACTACTTCGAGGGATCGTGAAGGAGGATCCGAGGATGGCTGACCGAGAAAGGTAAGTGCCGGGGGGGGGTCAATCTGGCGGCATTTTAGGAGAAAACTGGTGGGAATTGATGGGCACAGTGGCGACAATTGATGGCACAGTGGCTGCGTTTTGCATGCCACAGTGGCGACAATTGATGGGCACAGTGGCAACAATGGCATGGCACAGCGGTGACAATTGATGGCACAGCGGCTGCGTTTTGCATGGCACAGTGGCGACAATTGATGGGCACAGTGGCAACTATTGATGGCACAGTGGCAACAATTGATGGCATGGCATAGTGGCGACAATTTTATGGCACAGTGGCTGCGTTTGATGGGCACAGTTGTGGCAATTGATGGGCACAGTGAGGCTACAATTGATGTTTGTTTTTTTTTGTTTGTTTGCGCCCCCCCAAAAAAATTGGAGCACCAGCCGCTACTGGAATGGGCCCTAAGTCTTCAGCCAAAATGAAATATTTGTTTTGTGGGGGCAGACCTTGAAAAACATTTTAAAATAAAATATTAATAATTCTCAACATTTTCGTACCATACTTGTCAAAGATGCATGGTGAGAATGTGCATCGCAGCTTTTGATCTGTCTGCCTACCCCTAGCAAACAAATGGTTTCATTATATATTTTTTTCATATAGAAGCAGATCTCTTTAATCATAACTAAACATATGCATGATGTGTCGATACAATCTTTCATCACAGAATCTAAAGACTGAGATTAGCATTTCTATAGAGTTGTGCTTTATGCTATCCATGCATCTGTTCAGGGTACTGTTGTAGAATTAGAATGAGGCACTGGGCCGGAGTTACATAATGGTAGATGAAGGGGTTGCAGAGCATCAAATATGCAGAGGATGTAGGGAGAGCCTGGCCTGCAAAAAGCAGCTTATGCAACGCAGAGAAGAGGCTTTACCTGACCATGCACTGTTATATAAACCCAGATTAATGTGCGCAGCGGTCATGAGAAAGCTGACCTTTCCTCTAACGGGGGGTGACAGCATCCGGCTCGTCCTGGCTCTGCATGTGAATCAAGCCTTGGGGGCAGAGGTCGCATTAATGCCAGTTTTAAATGCCAATCTGTCACATGTTAGAATTAGAAAGGGGAAAATCTAGCTGTATTACAAGCAAATAAAAAAATAAAAACATTAGTCCAGATATAATCTCATTTAAAATATATATATTGTATTTATATACAGCTATATTAATTACCTAAAAAAATATTGATTTCCAATAAATGATTTCCAATAAATGACTGGTAATGTTGCATTCATATGATGTCAGAGAAATGGGAAATTCAAGATTCTAGCTTTTAATTTACATGTAAACCTGTAAGCAGGGGTATCGCTAGTGTTGGGAATCCATGTATTCTCAATCCTATACACATTATTCAGAAGCGACTGTGGCTCTTCTTACTCCAGAGAGTCCGTGGCCTCCATGTCACACCCGGACAGCAGGGGCGGCGGGGAAGCACTTACTAGAACCAATTGGCTGTATTTTTCTCCTGCGACATTTAGTTGCTGCAGGAGGGAAAGGCGGCTCCTGCTGTCCAGGTTGCACTTCTTTCTCCTGCCGAGCCCCCCTCAGTGATGTTTGCTTCCCTCTTCTTCTATCCCACTGGCTGCTTCCGGGGATCATTTTAAAATTAAGAGTGAGGAAAGGGGCCAGTAAATATGTCATTAAGTGGTCCTTTTCTTTTCCAAATGAACACAGTGTGTGATCAGTATCGATCGCCATTGTGTCCATTTATACCTGAAGTAGAACTGCACGATTCTGGCCAAAATGAGAATCACAGTTTTTTTTTTTTTTGCTTGAAATAAAGATCACGATTCTCTAACGAGTCCCACGTCGTAAAATATTTCACAATTATACCAAAAAATCTGGGCTAACTTTACTGGTTAGTTATTTTTTTTTATTTATTAAAGTAATTTTTTCCCAAAAAATTGCATTTGAAAGACCGTTGCGCAAATGCAGTGCAATATAAAATCTGTCTCAAAAGTGACATATTGGAGGTCTATCTAGATCCCTGATATTTCATCAAAGACCCAAACGAGGCACCTAAAAAAAATAGTAAAAAGAAAATACCCCGGCGTATAGCGCGCACCCCCAACCTAGAAGGAAAATTCTTGTATAAAAAAAAAAATACTTAGTTTGGATGCCCCTCGTCGGTGTCTTGCCCGCCGTCCATCGGCGGCCTTGTCCGGTCCGGCGTCCTTCTGCGGCCATCATGGTGTCCTCCCCGCTCGATCCCTGCTTCCCGCACTGTGTTTGAACCACTCCGCCGACATATACCGAGCGCAGTACAGTCGGGTAGGCTCGGCTCCTCTCGCGTAAAGGACGTACAGGTTGCACAGAACGTGACCGAGAGTGGAGCCGAGCCTGCCCGACTATACCCGAGTGAACTGTGCTCGGTATATGTCGGGGCAGTGGTTCAAACACAGCGCAGGAAGCGGGTATCGGCGTATATCATGCACCCACGATTTTGCCCTGATTTTCAGGGCAAAAAAGTGTGTGGTATACGCCGATAAATACGGTAGTAAAAAAAAAAAAAAATGACACTGCCCAATGCCCTAGTGACACCAATATGAAAACTTTCCCATAGACACACTCCTAAACCTTGTGGACGGCCTACCCAGAAGAGTTGAAGCTGTTATAGCTGCAAAGGATGGGCCAACTCAATATTGAAACCTATGGACTAAGGCCGGGGCGATTGTTGGAAAGGGATTGTCTGTTGACAGACTGTTGTCCTAAATTCTTACCGTTGGCACGCTCCTTTTGACAACTGTTGTCCAAATTTGGGCCAACAAATGTTGGATGGCAGGCTATTAAGTTTTTTTCGGCTTCACGTCTGATTTTCGTATGGTCAGTACACAAATCCGTCACACAAAAGTTAAAAGTACAAACACGTATGCTTGGAATTAAAGCGGAGTTCCACCCTTAAAACCACTTTGTTTCATCCCATCCAGCATACTGGCGTCAGCGCCAGTATGCTGTTTTTTTTTTTTTTTTTAATGCATGTACTTACTTTATAATAAATCATTTAATTTCGTGCGCACCGCGGTATGTCGCCGCTATAAGGCGTCACGCCTTCCGGAAACAGCCGATTAGCGTTCGGCTCTTCTCGGCGCCTGCGCACAGACCCAGAAGCTGACTGCGCAGGCACCGTATATAGTGCGTCACGCCCTCCGAAAAAACCCGAACTAGGAACCGGCTATTTACGGCGCCTGCGCAGTCAGCTCCTGGGTCTGTGCACAGGCGCCGAGAAGAGCCGAATGCTAATCCGCTGTTTCCGGAAGGCGTGACGCCTTATAGCGGCGACATACCGCGGTGCGCACAAAATTAAATGATTTATTATAAAGTAAGTACATGCATTAAAAAAAAAAAAAAACAGCATACTGGCGCTGACGCCAGTATGCTGGATGGGATGAAACCAAGTAGTTTTAAGGGTGGAACTCCGCTTTAATGACACAAATTTAGCAGCAGGTGCCCAAAGGGTGAGGCTCAAGAGCTAAAATTCCTCGTAGTACGTCACTATGTTCGTGTTTTTGGCACGACAATTGTGTACCGTTATTATGCAAGACAAGAACCTGGCACACGCCCTTTTGACAAAAATCAGATGCTCGGTTGGCCAACAATCATACCGTATGTATGAGGCTTAAGGCTGGGATGCCATTAAAGTTCATGTGTGTGCAGGCGTCCCAATACTTTTGACAATATAGTGTATGTATTTTATGTGTGTATTTAGATGTTTATCACCAGTTCAGCTTTAAATTTAGCAATGAAGCACGGGTCAATCGGCTTATCTGTGTCTGTATTTTCTCTTTGTAATGTTTGGCAGGAAAGTGAAATAATCCACTTCTGAATCATTTTAGTTTAATTCCAAAACCTGTTTTTGGCACACAGATTTCTGTGTTTGTTCAGAACAAGATTACTTTGGTCCTGAACATCCGCCGGATATGTGATGTGAGCGAAATGCAGACCCATCAACATCCAGCCATGACAAGCAGTGTTTAAGCTGGGAATCGGGGTGCTATAGAATTGCAGCAAAACACAGCAAAAATGCACCGGAATGCACATGTTCTCAATTGAGGTGCATAAAAAATCGCACGTGCGGAAACACGCCTGGAAAGCAGAAGTTGTGGTGTGAACTGGCCCTTAGCGTTACACAGGGAAATTTGTTTCAAAATGTCCGCAAATAAACAGTCGCCACTTTCTATGATTTTTTTCAGTTGAAAATCGCTTTAGTAGAGGAGATTAATAAATTCTTCCTTTTATTTCTGCAAACCGTTTTATAACTGGGTGGCAAACCTTAGATGGCAGATGAACTTGTACAATAATAATGAGTATTTTTATATTAGGAATTGTGTGCAGTTCAGCTGGTTTGGCCTAGCTGGTTCTTACACTTGCAGTGAAATCCCATGATGATGTAATAATATTTGCTCATTTCTAACTGTATGCGGGTTGAGCTGACTGGACTTTGCCCAGATAAACTGCTTCTGGGTTACACTGGGTGTGTTCTATGAAAAAAACGCTTTGCAATCTTGGCTAATTTTAAGCAACTGGTTTCTGCTTTGCGCTTTTCACTGATCAAGAATTTAAGGATTAGTTCACCTTTACAAAAACACTGACACTGTAAGGGATATCGGGGATAAAAACAAACTGTGCACCTCTGACTAAAGTTGAATAATTCCCTTGATATAGGTGTTGGCCGTTTACATACTACCTGAAGCCAGGGTCGTCCTTAAAGCAGGGCAAAAGGGGAAGCTGCCCGCCCTGGGCCCTGTCAGTGTTGTGGGGCCCAAGCAGGTGCCTCATACTTGCCAACTATCCCAGTTTAAATTCCATTGTTCCTTGAAGTTTTAGTCCTTTGCTGTGTCCTGACATCTCAGTGTGAAGTGCTACCCAGCTCTGCCCTATTGTTGTGTACAGATGACTCACCTGCAGACCTTGTGTTTACATGTAAATAACCGTAATTCATATGTAAATAGCGGAAGCATTCATATGTAAATAGCTGAGGCCAGTGGCATTCATATGTAAATAAAGGTGGAATTCATATGTATATTACGCCCCTCTGTAGTGAAGAGACGATGCGCTGTAACCTCTAGCAACCAATCAGTGAGCAGTATTACTGTACAGTAATCTCTAGCAACCAATCAACAAGAAGAAATCATGAGCTGTAACCTCTAGCAACTAATCAGTGAGCCGTAACGTGTGCTGTAACCTCTAGCATCCAGTCAGTAAGTGGTAATGATATGTTGTAACCTCTGGCAACCAATCGCAATCACAGCCTGATCTGATACAGTAAACTGATTTTAATTCTAGCTGATATTTATTGTATGTCTCAGAGCAGGTGTAGAGCAAAATTGCATGGGGGGGGCCAAGTATTCTAATGTTGTATGACACTAGTAATAATTATATTTATAAATTATTACTACTAGTCAACCAACATTCAAATTCTTCTAAAGCCTATGGGGGCGTCGTATAGTTTAGCTGCTTGTCGAACCTTCTTAGAACTTTCGACAGACACCATAAGCCTTCAATGACAGATTCGATGTTTGTATGTTTTTCCGTTGCTTCATCGAATCTTCGTCGTTCATGTCAAATGGTCTACCCCAACACTGTCTCTATAATGTCGAATCTTTTCTCTCATGAACCCTACATATTAACCCATGCTAACCGGCAGGGGAGGGCTGGCAGCCTTAGGCCTGAGGGGCAAGTCCAGTCAAGTGACCCATTGAACCGCCAAATCAGCTCACCATCCATGGCCCACCTATTTTTTTCAATGCAGCCTCACCAGTGCCCATCAGTGCAGCTGGGGCAGGTTACATGGGGTGTCAGGTGGGGTGTCAGGGTATCTCACCCTGACAGAATAAAAAAGAAAATGGTAGCGGGCAGTGGCTGCTGGCCATTTTGAACATAAGTTAGGGCGGCCTGGGAGGCAACTTCCCCCCTGCCCCCCAGCTCAGCCCTCCCCTACTAACCAGTAGTAAGGCTCTGGAGACAGGAGGCAGGGACTACGACAAATGGTTGCATATCATGGCACATTCGTTTTCACAGCTCAAACAGCGAACAAAAAATGGAACAAGCTGTTCAGGCACCACTATTACTCAGCAAGTGGCAAATTTATTAATGTACTATATACATTAATTTATTCATGTTTATTGAATACAACATGATTTTTATGCTGGGGAATTAGCACAAGCACACATTTAAAACCATTACCGGGTCCTTTCCATGAAGCCATTAAAGTGTATAAAATATGCAGGAGAATAGAATACTCCAAACACCTTGTTTAGTGATTACAGTCTGATGTGACGTTTGTGGAAAATGAACCTTCTTCCTCTTGTTTCATCTAACAATGCCTCCCCGCTTCCAGATTCTTTCCTGACCTAATTGCAGAAAATATGTGCATTTTCCCTGAACTTGGAGATAGGGCTATTTATACACAGCGAGCTTGTGATTGCAATTAAGTCATCAGCGATTTAACTGATTAGTAGCGGCAATGGTGTGAGCTGCTTTACACCGCTATAAAATCAAGGTATTCCTGAGATTAACATTGGGGGTCTAAATAATTAGGTAGTCACAGGACATCTCTAGTGGGCAAACACCCAACAGTAAAGACTCAACGGATGTCTTCTTCTATTCACCAATGTGACCCCAGTAACCCTAAACCTTATTGTTGAGGGTTGTGGGACTTTGCTATTATAGCCTGTGCCACACCTGCAGGGCCGCCATCAGGAATTATGGGGCCCCTTACACAGCTTCAGGCATGGGCCCCATGGAACAGAGAACTCGGGTGGGGGGGATGCTGCCGCCTCAAATTGAGAAGTGGGGTGCCGCCGCTAATTGAGAAAATTGAGAAGCGGGGGGCCGTGAATTTAGAAGCAGGGGGGTGCCACGAATTGGTGAGGGGGAGTTGCCCTGGGGACCTCTGGGCCCCTTACAAAAAAATAAAAAAATTATATAAAAAAAAGGGGGGTAGCCATCCGGGGGCCCTGGGGACCTCCGGGCCCCTTATAGAAAAAAAAGGGGGGGTTGCCATCCGGGCCCCTTACAGATGTACTGCCTGTACCCCCCCGATGGTGGCCCACTGTAATTTGACTGGTTGTTTTGGGCAACACCTCCTTTTTTTTTTTTTTTTACTTTTTGTACCAAAACTACTTTTTTTATCTTTTTGTCTATGCCCTTTAACCACTTGCTCACCTTAGGACGTCCATGGACGTCCTCCACTTTGTGCGGTGATATCTCAATGATGCCTGCAGCCACAGACATCATTCAGATATCGCCGTCTTCAGCCGGCGATTCTGTGCACCATAAGAATGATCAAAGCAGCTGTTCCGCTGCTTAATCGTTCTTATAGGCGGCGGGAGGGGACGCTTCTCCGGGCTCTCCCGTGCCATCGGGGGCCCGGAGAGCGAATCGGCCGGCGTTCCCTGCAGAACCATAGAGATGACTGGTGACCAGACGGTCACAGTCATCTCTATGACCGTCGGAGGACCGGGCGTGACGTTATGACGTCACGCCCGGTACCCGGAATGTAAACACAGCTGCAAATCATTAGATCGGTGAATTTTTTTTCACGATCTAATGCTTTCCAGCCTGGAGGAGAGATGTGGGGTCTTATTGACCCCATATCTCTCCATAAAGAGGACCTGTCACCGTGATTCCTATTACAAGGGATGTTTACATTCCTTGTAATAGAAATAAAAGTGATAAAAAAAAAAGTAAAAATAAAAAAATTAAGTAAAAAAATAATAATAATTAAAACGCCCCGCATGCAGAAGCGAAAACGCATGCAAGTCCCGCCCACATATGTAAACACTGTTCAAAACCCCACGTGTGAGGTATCATCGTGTGCGTTAGAGTGCCAGCAACAATTCTAGCACTAGACCTCCTCTGTAACTCAAAAATAGTAACCTGTAGAAATGTTTAAAGTGTCGCCTATGGAGATTTTTAAGTACCGAAGTTTGGCGCCATTCCATGAGTGTGCGCAATTTTAAAGCGTGACATGTTTGGTATCTATTTACTCGGCGTAACATCGTCTTTCACGTTATACAAAAAAATTGGGCTAACTTTACTGTTTTGTTATTTTTTAATTCATGAAACTGTTTTTTTCCCTAAAAAAAGGCGTTTGAAAAATTATTGCGCAAATACCGTGCAAGAAAAAAAGTTGCAATGACCATTTTATTCCCTAGGGTGTCTGCTAAAAAAAAATATATAATGTTTGGGGGTTCTGATTAATTTTCTAGCAAAAAAAATGTGATTTTTACATGAAGGAGAGAAGTGCCAAAATAGGCCTGGTGATTAAGTGGTAAAAACACTGTTGGAAGACTGCTAAAGAATGAAGAGTAACTCCACTTTTGTTGAGATAAAACATTCCCCTCTGGGTGATCTTTGTACATTGCAGGGATTTCAACAAACTTTGTTGCAGACTCCTACTTTTTGTTATTCTTAAGAAATATGGTAGCTTTTTGTGTGTTTGTGTCCATGTGCAATGTGAATGTGACTTTATAATTCTCAATCAGCTGCTGCACTTGCATGGTTCTAATGAGGAAAATGGTAGGGTCTGCATCCTTTAAAACGTAGAGGAGGAATGTAGGTGCCACCAGGTGAAAAAAGCCTTGTATTCTGTATACAGCCTATATATATACAGCCTATATAAAAAGCCCTGATATATAATATATATATATATATATATATAATATATATATATATATATATATATAATCAGGGCTTTTTTCATTGGAAACACGGGGAACGCAGTTCAGGCATATCCAGCGCTGAATGCATGCAGTGGCAAGAGGAAATTGGGGTATGCTAAAGGGTCCAATAAAGCCATCTGCTTAGGTATCTGGGGGATCTACTGTTGAGGGAGGGGGTCTATTGTTCCTGGGGTGGATCTGTTGTTGCGAGGCAGTATTTTGTTGAAAGGGGTCTATTGTTGCTTGAGAATCTGTTATTTTTAGGGGTGTCTATTATTGCAGGGAGATCTATTTTTGCTTTGGGGGCTATTGTTGCTGGCTGCATGGGATCCATTTTACTGCTTTTCTTATTATAATTACCAAAGTTCATACAGTTTACTTGGCACCACAAAACTATAGTTCTGTTTTCTCTAAAAGAGGTGGTACTAAGAGGTGGGTAGGGGGTAGAAACAAGGGACGGGGATAGTGCTTGGAGGTGCAATTTTTTGTTATGAGAAATACAACAAGAACATTAAAGAGGAAGTAAACCTAATTTTTTTCCTACAAGAGAGAAAGGCATAATGAGCTAGTATGCATAGCATACTAGCTCATTATGAATGATTTACCTGAGATTCTCGTTCCCCTCCTCCGCTGCCGCCATGTCTCCGCCGAGCGTTTTCCAGGTATCGCCGCTTCGGCGCTGTGATTGGCCAGAGCGGCGTTGACGTCACTCCCGCGCATTCGCACGGGACCGGGAAAATCCCTGCATGATCCCAATCATAATGCCGGGACGCTCAGTGCGCCTGTGCCGTTGTCTATGGCATGCATGCGCCGTAGACATCGGTGCAGTGTTTTCTGCAAATATCTCCTTAACCGTTTCTTGCACCTACAAGTGGGACCCCGTACACACGTCCGAGAACCTCATCGGGCTAAACCCATCGTTCCGCCCGACGAGGTTCCCGATGAGCGGTCGGAAAGTTTGTCGAGCCAAATTTCCTCATTGAACAACGAGGAAAAAGAGAGCATGCTCTCTATTTTGGCTCGACGAGACGGGATGCTCGCCGAAAGTGTACACACGACCGATTTGCTTGGCAGAATATGTCTCCCAGCGAGCTTCTTGCTGGATTCTGCCGAGAAGCTCGGTCGTGTGTACGGGGCCTGAGCCTTAATCTAGGTGGAAGTTGTCAGACTAGGTTTACAACCACTTTAAGATAACTAGAGGGGCAACACTATCACTCTATCTCTGCATTATAGATTAACCCCGATAATGACCTTGAATTTTTAAAGAGTAGTCCTTGGTTTTAATCTTATATCTCAGTTAATTCTATCTATATTTTGTATATCTGTGTTCCTGCATCTATCTGGTGCGTTCAGGATAAAGCTAGTACTTGTTGTGGAAGACAAGTGTTTTATTGAAAAGACACTTTTCTTCGACATTGTAAAATACGAACTTTGCCTCTATTTGAGTGTAATATCAGCCAACAGCGTATGTGCTTAATGTCATATCTACAGGCAATGAATCAACCTTCAGCATTGATGTCCGATATGCCCTTTATACTACCTGCTAGTTTGTTATCTTTGCAACTACCTGTACAATCATAGCTGTATTTAAAAATAAGGCACATTTTGCTGGTAGCAAGGGTTACAGGGTTAGAGGGAGCAGGATTGAGTCAAATAAATGTCCACCCAGTTATTTTTAATAGAATGGCAAAGTCACGTTTGTATTGCCTTACTAAAAAAAAAGATGTTGTTTACAGACTTCAGTAGCTGAACCTGAAATCACACAAGTGACCTAGTTAGAACAGTGACTTCTACCTCTCTCTCTCTCTAGAGTTTCAATTTCGCTCTCTCCCACGATAGAAAACCCATAGTGCTCTGGGAATCCTGCATCATGCATGCACTCTGTATTAATTGTTTATTAGTAAAATAAAAATGTTATATCAATTGTCCTTAACCACTTCAGCCCCGGAAGGATTTACCCCCTTCCTGACCAGAGCACTTTTTGTGATTCGGCACTGCGTTGCTTTAACCACTTAAGACCCGGACCAAAATGCAGGTAAAGGACCTTGCCCCTTTTTGCGATTAGGCACTGCGTCGTTTTAACTGACAATTGCGCGGTCGTGCGACGTGGCTCCCAAACAAAATTGGCGTCCTTCTTTCCCCACAAATAGAGCTTTCTTTTGGTGGTATTTGATCACCTCTGCGGTTTTTATTTTTTGCGCTATAAACAAAAATAGAGCGACAATTTAAAAAAAATGCAATATTTTTTATTTTTTGCTATAATAAATATCCCCCAAAAATATATAAAAAAAACTTTTTTTTTCCTCAGTTTAGGCCGATACGTATTCTTCTACCTATTTTTGGTAAAAAAAATCGCAATAAGCGTTTATCGGTTGGTTTTCGCAAAATTTATAGCGTTTACAAAATAAGGGATAGTTTTATTGCATTTTTATTATTTTTTTTTTTTTTTTACTACTGATTACTACAGCGATTTTTTTCGTGACTGCGACATTATGGCGGACAATTTTGACACATTTTTGGGACAATTGTCATTTTCACAGCAAAAAATGCATTTAAATTGCATTGTTTACTGTGGAAATGACAGTTGCAGTTTGGGAGTTAACCACAGGTGGCGCTGTAGGGGATGTGTGACCTATGTGTTGTGTTTACAACTGTAGGGGGGTGTGGCTGTAGGTGTGACTTCATCGATCGCGTCCCCCTATTACAGGGATGATGCGATCGATGCTACGGCCACAGAGAATCATGGGGAAGCCGTGTTTACACACGGCTCTCCCCGTTCTTCCGCTCCAGGGACGGATCGTCGCACTGCAGCGGCGATCGGGTCCGCGAATCCCGCGGTCCCGGTCCTGGAGCTTCGGACCGGGTCACGGGCGGGCGCGCGCCCGTGACCCACGGCTGGGTACTAAAATCAACGTATATATACGTTGATGTGCCCAGCCGTGCCATTCTGCCGACGTAAATGTGCAGTAGGCGGTCCTTAAGTGGTTAACTGACAATTGCGCGGTCGTGCGACGTGGCTCCCAAACAAAATTGGCGTCCTTTTTTCCCCACAAATAGAGCTTTCTTTTGGTGATACTTGATCACCTCTGCGGTTTTTATTTTTTGCGCTATAAACAAAAATAGAGCGACAATTCTGAAAAAGCAATATTTTTCCTCAGTTTAGGCCGATACGTATTCTTCTACATATTTTTCGTAAACAAAAATCGCAATTAGCGTTTATTGATTGGTTTGCGCAAAAGTTATAGCGTTTACAAAATAGGGGGTAGTTTTATGGCATTTTTATTAATATTTTTTTTTTACTAGTAATGGCGGCGATCAGCATTTTTTTTTGGCGGACACATCGGACACTTTTGACACATTTTTGGGACCATTGGCATTTTTTTAGCGATCAATGCTATAAAAATGCATTGTATTACTATAAAAATGCCATTGGCAGTGAAGGGGTTAACACTAGGGGGCAGGGAAGGGGTTAAGTGAGTTCCTGGTGTGTTCTAACTGTATGGGGGGTGACCTCACTAGGGGAAATCACTGATCTTCTGTTCATACATTGTATGAACAGAAAATCAGCGTTTCCTCCGCTGACAGGAACGAGAGTTATGTGTTTACACACATAGCTCCCGTTCCCCGCTCTGTAATGAGCAATCGCAGGTGCCAGGCGACGATCGTACCCGCCGGGCACGCGCGCGGGACTCGGGGGCGTGCGGGGGGCGCGCGCGCGCGCCCCCTAGTGGCCTTCGAAAGTGCGACGTAGCATGACGGGCTCTCGCCCAGGAGAGCCGACCTGCCGCCGTAGAACGATGGCGGCTGGTCGGCATGTGGTTAAAGTGGTTGTAAATCCCACTTTGTTATTTATACCTACCTGTATAGACTAACCTGTAGATAAAATAAATATCTCCTAAACGTACACAGTTTAGGAGATACACCGTTGACTTCAGTAGCGCGTGCATATTGAAGGTCCAGCATACCGTGCCAGATCTTCAGAGCTTCTTGATGGAAATGAGGGCTCCCACGCGCATGTGCCACTCACACGTATGTGCCACTCACAGCGCCGAAACCTGTGATCCCGGAACAAAGGCTAGGGGAATATGTTAGCGATGCATACTAGCACATTTTGCCATTGTCTTGCAAGGTTTTTTTTTTTTTTTTCAGCAGTTTACAACTGATTTAAAGCTAAACTCTGTGCATTTTTTTTGGTTTATGCCCCCCCTACCGGTGTTTAAAAAAAGCTCTGGCTGCAATACTCACCTCCTCTGTGTAGTTGTCTGCCACTAGATGTCCCCAGTCTTTCAGAATAAATGATTCCAGGTATGGGGGGTAGCATGTCATTTCCCCTATGTAATAGTGTGCAGGCCATTTGTCAGCTCAGATGGCAATTTGTCAGCCCTGACAAAGCTGGCAAATGGTAATCCTACACCAACTGATGCCAGAGCTTACCAAGAGGGACTCCGGCTGAAGGGAGGTGGCCAGTGGCGGCCGGTGGAATTTTTTTGTACTGATAGGTGACCTTGGTACTGATGAGCTGCACTGGTAGTGATAGGCCTAGGAGGCAGTGACAGTCCCCCTGCTGGCCCTCCCTACCAAACAGTTAACCCACTTAAGCCAGAGCCATTACACTGAGCTGCACTTATCTGGCCGACTTCCCCAGCACCATGCAGAGGCAGAGCTTTCTTGTTCTTGTACTTGTACGGAGCTTCTTCCTCCTTGCTTGCAGCGGCCCTGTCCACACTCCTTTCCCACCAGCCTGGATGACATCACATTGCCCGGAACGTCAAGGGGAAGAGCGCGTTCAGCATCAGCGCACTAGTACAGAGGCTATGCAGCACAGTGTTCTCTTCAAGGCAATGTATGTATCGCCCGCCACGGGCAGGCTCACTATATTGGCCCTATAATTCAGCTGTCTGGCGAGAAGGCAATGCAATGTAGTGGCTGCCGGTCGGCTGGTAATTGTGTGTAGAATCTCTGTATTGGTCCAATATTATGGTAGGGGCCTGGAGCTGCAGCTCCAATAGCCCCTACATTATTCTGGCACTAAGAAGAAGAGACCCTGGTAAGTCAGTGCCTTGCTGCCTAGCCACTCACGTGCGCCCCCTTTATATGGCACTTGCCATAGATGCCATATCCTGGATACACCACTGGACACTTGCATACCTCCCAACTTTCTGAGATGGGAAAGAGGGACACCTATTAGCAAAAGTATATAGGCATAGGACACACCCCCTTTAAAGGATAATTGTACAAAACAATGATTGGTTAAACGCACAAGTGTTTTTTTTTTTACCCCTACTATTCCTTTATACTGGCTTTTGGAATTTACAAATGCAGCAGCTTAGAAATTGGATGAAAAGTTTAGCACTGGAAAACACCTTTTGATAGATAAAAAATGCATTTTTTATACAAATATATAGATCAGACCAAAATGAGGGACAAATGAGGAGGAAAGAGGGACAGAGGGACTTTGTTCCAAATGAGGGACAGTCCCTCGAAATTAGGGACAGTTGGGAGCTGTGCACTTGATGCTGGCCAGGTGGAATACTATGTGCAACCTCTAAATGCCGTTTTATAATCTTAGCTCTAGTATACCTTTACATAATCTGGAATGAGTCATAAACAATTCATTGCACAAGGGATACAACAGGCCTTGACACTGACAAGGTTGAATGAAGGGCAAACCATAAAAGCTTGTCTAGTGTTTGTGAACATATTGTCTCTCCTCCAGCGTCAGCCTTCCTCGCTCTAATTACTCTCCAGATAGATCTGTAGCTTGCTAGCACAGGACAGCCAAAATGTACTTCAAAGCCCCCTACGGAGGCAAGCAATTTGCTTCTGACATATCCAGTCTGAAATATGCAGATACGGTCAGGTGATTGTAGCGAAGCTTCATTACAGGTCCGCAAATCATCAGCGAAGAATAATTGCATCGATTTACTGTAGTCATTCCGCTGGGGAGAGTTGGCTGTAGGGTGACCAGAAAGATTTTTTTTTATAGGTGACAGTTACTAATTAACTTCAGATACCTTACTTGTTTTTTTTCCTGCCGTTTGTAAACACAAGGGATAAAAACTTATGGGATATGAGTCTGTTACAGAATATCCATAGCTCCAAAAAAAATAAAATTAAAAGCCAACAGCTACACATACTGCAGCTGCTGGCTTTCAATAATGGAGACTTACCTGTCCTGGTGTCCCTCGATGTTTCCCATCAGCTGTCGGGTGCTGCTGTCGCCATTGCGAGTAAGGGAACACGGCAGTGTAGCCTGTCGGCTTCACACCGGGAACCCTACTGCGCATGCCTGAGGTCTGCTCCTCTCTCCTATTAGCCCGGCACCAGGGGAGGAGGAGGAGGAGGAGGGAGCCCCTCAATGACGTCACAGCTGTATCATGGCCGTGGCCAGACTCCCGGAAGTGGGAAAGGATATCTGTCTTTGACAGGTATCCTGTCCCCCCCTCCCCCCTGAAAGGTGCCATTGTGGCACCGGAGGGGGGAGGAATCCGATGAGCGGAAGTTCCACTTTAGGGTGGAGCTCCGCTTTAAGGCTTACATGTAGCTACCCAGGATATCTCCTAAACCTGCACAGTTTAGTAGATATCGCCTGTCCCCTGCATGTGCTCACACGCGCATATGACTTATATAGGCATGGGGCAGGGTCACCGGATGATGTCATCCGGTGACCCCACCCCCTTATGATGTCATCGTCCCATCATGCCCCCCTGCCCCAAGGCACCCACCCCCCCCCCATGTTGAGGGGATGTGGCCTGGTATGGTCCAGGGGGGGCACTCGCTTGTCCCCACCCTTTTCCTGACCGGCTGGACTGCATGCTCGGATAAGGGTCTGGTATGGATTTTGGGGGAAAAACGGCGCGGGGGGTCCCCTTAAAATCCATACCAGACCAAAGGGCCCGATATGCTAATGAAGGGGGAACCAATTTCAAAATTGGTGTGGAGTTCGCCCTAATTATTGGGAAATCAAAGTCGCGTCCCTGGTCAATGAGGTCATAGGGCAAAGTCGGGTCCACAGTCATGACTGTCTTGTCAAAATCACAGTCAAAATCACACTTATGCGACTTTGGAGTAGCATAAGTGTGAAAGGGGCCTTAGTCTTCATATAGTGTGAGTCATTTGCACTCACTGCAGAGATTTTATAGCTGCTGTTTTGTCTAGGCCCAGTCTTTATCCATTCCACATCCTACTATATTGATGTAGGTGCAAGATATCACTGGGCAGATCCTCTTGGTTCGAGACACCATCTCCTGATTACATAATCAGTGAAAACCTGTGATCAGAGACAGGAGTTCAAGGATGAGGCCGCGTACACACGAGGGGATATGTCCGCTGAAAACGGTCCGATGGACCGTTTCAGCAGACATCTCCGCTCGTGTGTATGGGCTAGCGGACAGATTTGTCCACCCGACAGATTTCAAAGCAAGCTTTGAAATCTATCCGGTGGGAATCTGTCCGCCCGACATGTCTGCTGGTTAGTACACTTACCAGCAGACATGTCGGCTCCCACCGCCGCCGCGCCGCTGCCGAATGGATTCGGCGCATGCGCGGAAGTGTTTTACTTCCTGGTGCGGTGACGTAGCGGTGACGCGGCGGCGTCAACGTCACCGCCGCGTCATCGCCACGTCACCGCGCCGTCCGGCGGCGGGGAATTTGATCCGATGTGTAGTAATATTAATATAGATGTGTTGGTATTTAAAATATTGTGTTATACAGTATGTATGGTATGGTATTTAGGCATTCGAGGTTACACATCAAAGGAAGTTTGCTGACCAAATCTTGTGGCCAAAGGATCAAAAGATACAGAGGACCCTTTGATGTGTAAATCTTATCTAAGACAACCTAGGTATGTGAGATGGCCTGGTACTTCCTGACATACATAAGGAAGTGTTTATTAATGGTAATTAGACATTCAATGGGAACATTTGGTTGACCCCCCTCCAGTATGATACCATTATATGAGAAAGACAGGCTGACATTCAGCTCATTTTGCCAGAGAGAAAGTACTCTCTGTATGAGTATGGGGGCGCAGGTAGAAATCTGAATGACTCTGTTGGACTTTTTTTGTATCATCTGTGGACATTGGACTATTCTGTATTGTAGTTGTTGAAATAAATGCGTTCTCTGGAGGACCTGGTGTTTTGGCTGCGAGAACAATCTACTAACATCATACTAGACACTATACGATAGACGATACACGCTAAAAATATCTGAAGACTACATTGGTGCCGTGACCCGGATTTTTTAGCGTGTATCGTCTATCGTATAGTGTCTAGTATGATGTTAGTAGATTGTTCTCGCAGCCAAAACACCAGGTCCTCCAGAGAACGCATTTATTTCAACAACTACAATACAGAATAGTCCAACGTCCACAGATGATACAAAAAAAGTCCAACAGAGTCATTCAGATTTCTACCTGCGCCCCCATACTCATACAGAGAGTACTTTCTCTCTGGCAAAATGAGCTGAATGTCAGCCTGTCTTTCTCATATAATGGTATCATACTGGAGGGGGGTCAACCAAATGTTTCCCATTGAATGTCTAATTACCATTAATAAACACTTCCTTATGTATGTCAGGAAGTACCAGGCCATCTCACATACCTAGGTTGTCTTAGATAAGATTTACACATCAAAGGGTCCTCTGTATCTTTTGATCCTTTGGCCACAAGATTTGGTCAGCAAACTTCCTTTGATGTGTAACCTCGAATGCCTAAATACCATACCATACATACTGTATAACACAATATTTTAAATACCAACACATCTATATTAATATTACTACATTCCCCCACTTGGATCGGTTCTAACTACTAGAACCGATCCATAATTCAAACAACAAACGCAATCATGGTTTGAGGTACTGGATGCTTTACAATGGCTCATATGAAATATTAAGTTGAGACTGGTTACATCTCTCTTCACCAACCTCTAAAATATCCCCATGAAACAGTTATTAGATAATATAACTTTAGACCATGACTGGAAAAGGGTTCGGTAAACATAAGTGGCCCGTATCCGTATAGCTGTTAGGCCTTAATTCAAAGCTTGCTCTTTCTTGAGTAAATCACATAACGATCTTGAATATTGTGCAAAAAATGAGCTGATGTCACCGTCCATTCTGACTTCATCACATCTCTCACCATCTCACTGAAAGTAAAGCTTGGTATGTTTTGGGAGGTCCAATCCACATAAGTCCAGGATTCTCTCATCTCCAGGCTCAAAGTTTATATCTTTAAAGATGCTTTTGCACAAACACCAGCAAATCCTGAAATACCACTTTCATCTTCATAGTAAGAAGAACCATTAATGTACCAGCAGTCCCTTTCAAGGTCAAAAAGGTTTGGGTATGGCAGTAGAAATTCTGTGCTGCAAACTATTTCCTTGCACCCGACATTCATGAGTTTCACCTTCAATCATTAATCCACCAATCAGGATACTTGGTTCCTTTAACATCAAACCCTCAATATTCTCTGATAATAAAGCTGTAGTCATTCTGCTTCTTTCCATTTCTTATTTGAACAATGATGACCTGTTGTGTCATTCGTTGATTGCCAGCAACAATTTGCATTCGTAATGTGCTGTAGGCTGACACCTCATTGCGTTTAATAGAGCCGTTACTTGTATCATTCAGTCCATAATTCCACCAGAATGGTATGCCAACATATATATATATATTCCCCCCATGCGATGGTTTAGATATTATCAGCTTGACATCTGTGTTTATCAGATCTTCTGTCCAGACAATGCGGCAGTGGAAATTCTTGCCAGTATTTTTTTATAAAAGGTAGAAAGTTATTTTTCATCCATATGTGTCACAGCCTTCAGCATATTATAAACAACTGATTCAACATGTTTCAAATCACGACTAGAGTGATGAATTTCACTCCCCCTCTTATAAATTTAGGAAAGCCACCCAACTTACTATATACTATATGCTATGTTAAGCCATTGCGCAGCATCACCTCAGATGTCAAATCTATTGATATCAATATGCATTATGTCATATGTACAGATGTTTTAAAATTGTTTTAGGTTTAAATGCCTCGCTCTGATTTTAAGATTAAGTTCAAGAAATAAAACATAATACAAATAAAAAGCAAAATATATCGGGAAAAGGGAGAAAATGAAAAAATAGGGCATTGGGCAAGTCCGTTGAAAAGAAAATGGGGAAGAAAAAAAAAATGAAAAAAGGGGATTTGAATGTTCAAAAAAAGGTCCATTGCTTGATGAATATTGAGAGAGTGTCTATGATATATTGTCCATTCGGCGTTTCTCCCCTACTAGCCAGCAATTACTCCTGCTATTCACATGCAAACGAGTATCTCCAGCCATGGACTGTACCTGAAAGACAAAAACTCTCAGAAAAAACTCATTAGCAAAGTCCTTAAACAAAGTATTATTTACAGTCTACAGTTTAAAGCTAGTTCACCCCCACTGCTATAGAAGTGTCATTTCCATTCAAAAACAGATCTGGACCTTTCAACTGTTCTAATAGTGTGTAATATTCTATTTTCATCTTATCATACTCAATTTTAAGGTGGTCATATTTCTGTTTTAACTGAGGAAATGGTATCCAGGTCTTTCTCTTATGATTCTGGTCAGCTCTGTTTTTCATATTAATATCACTTATGTTTGACCCAGAGTTCCCTCTCTTGTTGTGATCATTAGATATTATCTTCTGATCTTTCTGTTCAGTGTTTGCCCTAAACAATGTGGCTACATCAATTCTGACAGCTTGCTCGTTTGACTTTCTCCATAAATGATCCGCCCTTAACAATACGTCTTTTAAATCATGAGGATTCGGGGTAACTAATAAAATATTTTGTTTGATATCTTCATGAAAAGCATCTAGAATCATACTGATATGTATCGAGCCTCCCCGCTCAAATGCAAGATTATTACCAACCAATAATTCCATAATAGTTGCTAACCTGTGAGACAATTCATAGGGAGATTCACTCTGCATTTGGTGGATCTTCCCATAAATCGCAACATCAGAACGCACTCCATACAAGACGCATAATAATTCCAGCAATATGTCTCTTGTTTTCAGAGGCTGAATACAGATCTGTTTAATTCTCATCCAAAGACTATTCCCTATAGAATGTTGCAAAACTTTTTGTAAGTCAGATGGGTTGAGACTGTACATGTCCCTGATATTCTGCAAGTCACAAAACCATTTAAAAAATCTGTTTAAATCATGGCAGGGAACCATTTCTATTTCTTTAAGAATTGCATCTAGTTCTTTTGGTTTCAAATGCTTCATTACAAGCTGAACCTCCCCTGTATTATTATTATAAACCGTGGTGGTCACAGTGGGTGCGGCTGGCAATGAAGTATCAGAATTAATATGAGGTTCTGTTTCATTTGCTAGAAAGTTTGTGTTTGTATTTTGCTGCAAATTGCTTAATCCAAGATTCGATGCACATCTGCATTCCTGAGATCTCTTCTCCAATTCCATAATTCTTAATTTTAATCTCTCATTTTCCTCTGATAATTCATCACACAGTTTAGATTTCTCAAGCAAAGCTCCACCAATGGTAACTGCATGCAATTTTAAATTTACTGTCTCAGTGTCTGATTGGTTTTGTAATCGCTGACAAACCTTATGGGTATTATCAACTTCACTCTGTAACTGCGCAATTTCCATAACTTTATCATTCAAAGAACTTTCCATTTTTAAACAGCAAGATAACAAGCCCTGCACAATACAACCCTTTCTCTTACTTTCTGAAATTTTGCTATCAAAAACACTTTTCTCTAAAAATTCCTTCATCATAGTCCACGTCTGCTTACATTTTTCTGGAATTTCATAAGGACCGCCATGACGCTTAATACATTTTGATACCCATCTGTTAACTTTATCAGAACTGACACTAGCTTCACACCGAGTAAGCATTTTGACTATATTATTAATAATTTAAAGAAAAAAAGGAAATATTTTACTCACCGCATTTGAAGCTCCACCTTGCCAGTTCCAGTCTTCTGGTACACGGCAGTCTTTTTCTTTCTTCAGTTTCCAGTCTCGAGAGAATAATTCTGGGGTTCCAAACTTGTTTAGTCTTGTATATCAGTCTCTTATGTCACAACCAGACATAGAGTCACAGCACAGGTCTTTTTCTTCATTCGACTTCTTGTCCAACTCACAGGATTTCTGTCACCACCGACTTCTGTTACCAAGTCCTGAAAATGCGCTTCTGGTCACTTGCACGGCACCAATGTAGTCTTCAGATATTTGGTATAATAGACTTCATCCTTCATACCAATGTATAGTGTCTAGCATTCGAGGTTACACATCAAAGGAAGTTTGCTGACCAAATCTTGTGGCCAAAGGATCAAAAGATACAGAGGACCCTTTGATGTGTAAATCTTATCTAAGACAACCTAGGTATGTGAGATGGCCTGGTACTTCCTGACATACATAAGGAAGTGTTTATTAATGGTAATTAGACATTCAATGGGAACATTTGGTTGACCCCCCTCCAGTATGATACCATTATATTGAGAAAGACATGCTGAACATTCACTCATATTTTGCCAGTAGAGAAAGAAAGCTCTGTAATGAGTATGGGGCGCGGTAGAATCTGAATGACTCTGATTGGACTTTTTTGTATCATCTGTGGGACGTTGGACTATTCTGTATTGTAGTTGTTGAAATAAATGCGTTCTCTGGAGGACCTGGTGTTTTGGCTGCGAGAACAATCTACTAACATTATACTAGACACTATACGATAGACGATACACGCTAAAAATATCTGAAGACTACACGATGGTGTGTACACGCCATCGGATCAAACTCCCGATCGGACATATCCGATGGAAATGGTCCGCGGACCGTTTTCATCGGATATATCCGATCGTGTGTATGGGGCCTCAGAATAGAAAAACAGAAGGTGCCTCATGTAAAAAAAAAAAGTGTTCAGCTATGGAAGATCTTATAGATGGCCTTTAGATTGTCTTCTTGTAGATACAGTACTTGAGTGGGCTTACACATTAAATTTGCCTCAACCCTCTCCAGCTAAAATTTAGGGATGAGATTGGGGTTCGCTGCTACCAGGAGTTTCACAGTGAATCCTGGTGGGTTTTTCTTCCTTTCTTCTTCCCTGCAAAGTAAAGGCATAATGTGCTAGTATGCATTGCATACTAGCACAGTATGTGACACTGGTTTGCAAACGAAACACGAGTTGTCCCCGCTGCAGGTCGCATCCATCTTAGCCCATCTTCGATCCGGGGTCTTGGATTGGACTCCGGCTCTGTGTTTGCCGGGAGCCCTGTGACGTCACTCTCAGGCCTGTGCACAGGAGCTGCTGGTCACGGCACACATGCCTGAAGAAACGGCAAAGGCGGCTGTTCCTTCACAGTGAATGCGCCAATGACATTATCGGCGCAGTAAACAGTAAATATCTCCTGAACGGCACATGTTTAGGAGACATTTACAGTACCTATAGGTAAGCCTTATTCTAGGTCTACCTATAGGTACAACCAGTACCGATCCTGACCTCCCTGGGGCCCTAAGCAAAATGCGGGGGGAGGGGGGGTGTTCTGCTGTTGGAAATTACATCTTACATTAAAGTGAAAAGCGGGGGGTGCTGACTTCTTACCTCTTCTCCCATGCAGCCAGCGAGTTGAGAAGCGGGTTGAGGTGCCAAAAATGACTTCTCACCGGGTGGGGCCTCTAGTAATTTTGGGGGCCCTCCGCAGCTTTTTTGGGGCCCTAAGTGGCTTGCATAGTGAGTGAGTCTTTATAGGGAGGATCGGCCCTGGGTACAACTTCCCAATGAGGGTTTACAATCTCTTAAAATAATCATGGAAATTGAATACCCTGTTTAAAATAAATAAATGCGTTGGATATTTTATGTTATGTAACCTCAATAAAAAGTAATTCAAAATCTTCCTGGACTCTTTTGCAATTGGTTTGCCATTATTTTTGCATTCTCTACTTCTTGAGTCCACCCAGAGTGCCCTTGGTGGCCCCCTGGTTTATGAGAGCTGCATAAATGGAGCCAAAATTCAGATTTGACCATGGCACAATTTTACACCAATAGCAGAAGATCCATCACCTTATATCCCTATATTTAGGTTTAAACTGTTACTAAACCCACAACAGTAAAATCATTCTGTACATGCAGTAAATACATGCTTGTTATACTCACTGTGGAACCTAAGGGGTTTGGCACGTGCTCAGTTTGTTGTGTATTGCTCAGTTTAGGTGGAACTGACTGATGGGCACTGATATGTGGAACCTATGGGCACTGGCACTGACAGGTGGCTGGCACTGATGGGCGGCACTTATGGGTGGCACCGATGGCACTGACAGGTAGCTGGCACTAAAAGGCGGCAGTTATAGGTGCTGATGGCACATACAGGTGGCTAGCACTGATGGCTGGCACTGTTAAATGGCACTGACAGGTGGCTGGCACTGATAGGTGGCATTTATGGGCACTGATGGCACTGACAGGTGGCTGGCACTTATGGGCAGGCACTGAAATGCACCAATAAATGACATGAGGAAATTATTTTGAAATGCTATACCTGCAGCACCCATCCTGATACACCATGCACTCGGCATCAGTAAGTATCAGCAGACATCTTGTTACACCCACCCCAAACTATATGGGCTCGGTGTAACAAGTTGTCAGCTGCTGGCTTACTGTGGCCAAGTGCAGGGTGTGCCAAGATGGGCGTCAGGATGTCCAAGCTGACGGCGACCGAATGTGACGGTTCGGTCGCTGATATTGATGCGGCTGCACACTGCACCCTGCCAGCTTACCTAGCTAGTTCTACTGCAGGTGAGGACTCGCTCTCTGGTCTGCTGACTTTGCCCACTCCGCCCACTGAGGCCGCCTGCCCACTCCGCCTACTGATTCCGCCCGATCTGTCTACTGAAGCCGCCTGCCCACTCCGCCTACTGACTCTGCCCGATCTGTCTACTGAAGCTGCCCGCCCTCTCCGCCCACTGAGTCTGCTTGCTCTCTCCGCCAACTGACTCCGCCCACCGACCAAGTATCGGGTCAGGCATCTGGAGCATTTGTGTGAGTACAAGTACAAATGCTCGGTATCGGCCCGATACTAGTATCTGTATCGGGACAACCCTGTTTTAATCTATTTAAAATGTTAAAAAGATAAATTCATCACTGTGTTGCTTCTCCTTTAAAGTCGTGTTTACCTTCTGTTTTTGCCTACCCAGCACTGTCTAATCTTTGTAATTGATAGTATGTGTTTTGTTTCTATTTAATTTTGGTGCCACTATTGTATTATACAAGTGTAGCGGTGTCAGCTTATGCTTTAGAGAGGATTATGCAGGAGTGTATGTAAAATAGACATTTGGTGCCCTCTGCTGACCAGAAGTGGGACGTCGGGCTCAAAGTTTTACTTTTTCTGGAACAACCCAGGAAGGAGGGGAATGCCACTCCCAGGAACGCCCAGGGGAGCAAAGGATCTTGGGAACAGAAAAAAAGACCGGATGGCAGGTGTTTAACTCTCTCTCCAGCCTGGGACACAGACCTGGGAGGAACTGTTCCTGTGAGTGTGTGACTGAACTCCGGCCTACCTCGTGGAAAGCAGCCAGCGATGTCTGGGCAGCAGTAAAGAGTTCCTGCAGTTCCCCTGAGACAAGAGCCGTGTGATGGGACGAGCGTTGGAGATCCGACGGGGGTCGCGTGCCGAGAGGATCCCAGTCACCAGGGCCGTGTGTGGTGAGAGGGCTTGCGCCCAACTGTTTCGTACTATACCACACTCACACACACACATCTGAGGGACTATCTGAGCTGTGTTGTGGAGAACACTAGACCAGTACCATCGGAGGGTTCCAGAGACATACTCAAATACTTGTCGCAGGGCCCGAGAACGTTAGCCCACTGTTGAGCGGTCTGCTGCTAAAAGATTCGCTCACCGGTTGTTTGCATCGGATACTACAGATACCCCTGTTGGATTACAAATAGGGCCCTTTCTATTTTTTGCTAGCGAAGAAAACGAAAACCTCGGACTAGTGCACTTACACTCCTGCAGCAAGGCCTTGCAGATTGGGACATATAGTTCAGTAAACTGTTTAAAGGGGTTTCTAGTGGGTAAAGTACCACAGTTAGTTTAAAGTAATCTTGCTGACTGCTGCGCAGCATACATAATCTTACCAGTTCAATCCCTGCGGCCGCAGGAAGAGGGTGTTAGGGAGCTATCACCTTGTACTATATGTATTATATTAACTGTATGTGTGATGATTAATTTGTTAACTGGTGTTGATCTTTCATGAGTAAAATTGATATTTGCTTTAATTTTCTGGTGTCTTGAAGAGTTACTTGTCACTCAGAAAAAATTCTGGTGCTATTGCATCATAACTCAGTCAGGGGGATTGGTATTAGGGACTTTCCTCAGGTGTGCTGGTGTGCGGTGGATCGAGTGTTGCGGAGGAGGACCAGAAGACCCAACAAATTCAGCCGCTCCTTAGGGGGTAAGCGCTACACGTGGGGGCTCGTCCGGGATCACTTCTGATACCCCTCGCACAGAGATACCCACACCAACAGCCCAACCATGGATCTGACAGCCGCAGCAAAGTGGTGCAAAGAACAAAACGCCCAGGACGGGCTGAGTGTAGTGATGGACATTCCTGATGGCACATGGACAGAGGAACAGATCCGTAAAGCAGTAACTACCTTAGCGCCTGACCAGAAAGTGTTTGTCATAGACACCATAACAAACCAAGAAGGCTCCCACACCTATGCCCTACTGGAATGGAAGAAAGGAATCCCACATTGCTACCGGGGTGATAGCATTCAGCTAACAAGGGAAGTTAAAGTGCGGCTAATATCTTTAGCCAACCCAGTTAGTAGTTCTGAGGGACCAAGTCAGTCCCCACTGGGAACTGTAGGAGCAACTACCACATCTGAGCTAACTGCTAGTTACCCTCCAGCCTCTTTCTTCAAGGACATAGGAAAGTTAGTAGAGAGCGTTGCCAAACTCACCTCACCCTCTGCAAATTATAGCTACCGGAAGCTGCGAATCTTCTCAGGGACGCAGCCCGTACCCCAGGGAGAGGAAGAATATGAGACCTGGATGGAGCAGGCTATGCAAGCCTTAGAAGAATGGGATGTCCCGGAGATACAAAAAAAACAACGGATCACTGAGAGTCTAAAGGGCATTGCAGCAGAAGCCATTCGGAATCTGAAGTTCAGTCAGGGGTCCTGTACAGCCTATGATTATCTTCGCATGCTGCAGGAGGAGTTTGGGCGTACCGAAAGAGCCACAGACTTACTTTTTCTCTTTGAACATATGTACCAGCAGAGGAATGAAGCATTGTCCGAGTACATAAGGCGCTTGAATAAGATGCTATACCAGATTGTGCTGAAGAAGGGAATAGACGCAAAGGACATGGATCAGGTCAGGATGAAACAGATACTCAGAGGCGCTCTAAGCTCTGATCCTGTCTGGATTCAGTTGAGGACTCTGCCAGGAGGGACCTCTCTGCGATACCCCGATCTTATACGGACAGTGAGGGAAGAGGAGGCAATCCTAGCGGAGAAGAAAAAAAGTTCAGGGTTTTCATCCTCTGCTGAAGTTCGGACGTTTAGTGTGTCAAGTGGAAGTCCGGAGATAGATGAACTGAAGGCCCAAGTCACTCAGTTGACACAGATGCTAACCCTACTGGCTGCAGGGGTTAATTCACCCCTTGGAAAGGTTCCTCCAGAACCTGTGCCTGAAGCTACCACCGGGGTAGTGCCTGTCAGGAGACCGCAAAATGTCTGCTACAATTGCGGAGGAGTTGGGCATTTCCGCCAAGTGTGCCCAAGCCCGCCGAAGACAGAAGCGAGAACCCCAAAGCCGGCTTTAAACTTCAGGGGGCCCCATGCAGGAGATCCGCTGTGCGCCCCGAAGACAAATCGTCCCCAAAAGCTCCAAAAACACCCTCAGATCTCTGTCGTTTCCACCCCTAAAGAACGAAGGGAGGCGAAACCGAGAGAACGACCCAGAAAAAGGCGTGAAGGTAAGGGTCACCAAGCAGGCTGATCTTGCTCCTCCGCGTGGATTTCCTTCTGAGTTGGTGGACCCTCCCCCATTGTCCCTGTTTCAAGTGGAGGGAGTTTATACAAAAGCCCTGCTGGACACCGAGCTCAGGTGACCCTCCCCTTTATCGGGACTTTTATACGAGAGGCATCTCCGACACTTACCCCTACAGAAGCTGGAAGAGCTAGAGATATGGGGCTTGGGAACGCAGAATTGCCCTTATGATGGTTTCCTGTCCATAAAGCTCGCTTTTGATCCAAGCGTGGCCGGAGAAGCTGAAGCTTTTGATGCTTAGCCGTAGTGTGCCCCCGTCCACCAGGGGCTGAAAAGAACTCCATTATCGTTGGGACGAATACCCATTTGGTCCGAGGCTCCTGTCCCCGCTTATGCAACAACAGGCTACACCAGACACCAGGGGTGCACCCAATGCTGACCCAAGTGTACCGGAACCTGCTTCAGGAGCAGAGAGCGCCTGAAGACAGAGTGGGAAGAGTCTGGCGCCTGGATAGATGGGAGAAAGTGGTACAGCCTGGCGAAGTAGTCTGTCTGAGGGCTTCGGTCAAGTTATCTTGGAAGCAGCCAGGACCCTTCATTGTCCTTGAGACAGACCCAAGACAAGGGGATAACAGACTGGAGATAGTGCCCGAATTGTTGCCGACCAAATTGTTAAAAAGGAACCGAGGGAAGGTCTCCATCCGCGTTAAGAACACCACAGCATCTCCTATAAAAGTACCAGCTAAAGCCTTGCTAGGGGAAGTGATATCAGCAACCCCAGTGCCTCCCCAAGGCATACCAGAAGCGGAAGAGGAGACCCTTTTTGAAGAGTGTTTCCCAACAGACACCCCCCTCCCCCCCTGTTGGCTGGAGAGAGCGAAAGACTCAGCTATTAAGATGGAGGATGGCGTTCTCGAAGAACGAATTCGATGTGGGGTTGGCCAAAAGTGCTGAGCATAGGATCCGGCTGGAAGAGGACAAGCCCTTTCGGGAGAGGGTCAGGCGTATCCCATTGGGAGACCTGGAAGATTTACGAGAACAGCTGGCTGAGCTGAAGAGGACGGGCATCATTCGGGAGTCCCGAAGCCCCTACGCTTCCCCCATAGTGGTGGTCAGGAAAAGAATGGGTCATTGCGGCTCTGTATTGACTACCGAACACTGAATCGGAGGACCATTCCCGATCAGTACACCACCCCCAGGATAGAGGACGCCTTGCAAAGCCTGTCTGGGGCGAAGTGGTTTAGTGTACTGGATTTGAAGAGCGGATATTATCAGATCCCCATGCACCTGAAGACAGAGAGAAAACGGCTTTCATCACCCCAGTGGGGTTCTTTGAGTTTAACAGGATGCCACAAGGTCTGTCAGGGGCCCCAGCTACTTTTCAGCGGTTGATGGAAAAGACCGTGGGCGACATGAATCTGATCGAGGTGTTAGTGTACCTAGATGACGTGATAGTGTTCGGCGGACACTTGAAGAGCACGAAGAAAGACTGGAGAAAGTTCTGAGTAGACTGCATGAGGAAGGCTTAAAACTGTCTATGGAAAAGTGCAGGTTTTATCAGTCATCAGTAAGCTATTTGGGGCATATAGTGTCCGAAGAAGGGGTGGCCACGGATCCACAGAAGCTGGAGGCTGTCACCTCCTGGCCCCGACCAACCAATGTGACTGAGCTCAGGTCTTTCCTAGGATTTTGTTCCTATTATAGAAGATTTGTGGAAGGGTTTGCCAGAATAGCCCGTCCACTCACTGAACTGTTAAAAAATGAGGAGGAGGCTGAGACAGACTCTGAAGGGCTTGGAAAACCCAAAGAGGGGCCCAGAAAAAAAAAGGAGCCAATTGTAGATGAATGGACCCCACGGTGTGAAGAAGCCTTTGTGCAGCTGAAGGGAAGTCTCACATCTGCCCCAGTCTTGGCCTATGCAGACCCCACAAGGCCCTATGAGTTACATGTAGACGCCAGTCGAGATGGATTAGGTGGGGTACTCTATCAGGAGCATGACGGGCATCTGCGTCCCATTGCCTACGTAAGCCGAAGTTTGACGCTTTCAGAGAGGAATTATCCTACACATAAATTGGAGTTCTTGGCTCTCAAATGGGCAGTGGTGGATAAACTGAAGGATTATTTGTATGGAGCCGACTTTGTAATCAGAACGGACAACAACCCGCTTACCTATATCCTCACCACAGCCAAACTGGATGCCACTGGACACAGGTGGTTAGCCGCCTTGTCAGGGTTCCGCTTCAGTCTCAAGTACCGCCCCGGGGCCAACAACCAGGATGCGGATGCCCTGTCCAGGAGACCTTACAGTACAGAGGCCCCAGAATCAGAATGGACCCATTTAACACCAGACGGGGTTCAAGCCCTATGCCAAGGGGTGGAATGTAGAGCCAGGGGAGTGATTGGCGCAGAGGCCATAGGAGTCATGGCTGCCGGTGTCCCCAAGCTGTACTGCCATCCTGCACAACTGAGGAGTGAAGGCCTGCCTACTTTCACAAAAAAGGATTTAAGGGTGGATCAGGCCGAAGACCCCTTAATCGGATTGACACTGAGGGCCTTGAGAGACAACCCAAAGGGGACTTTTGCTAACTGATTCGCCGAAGGAGGCTCGGTTGATCCACAAAGAGTGGGAGAGGTTGAGAGTGCTAGACGGGGTGGTCTACCGAAGGGGCCCCTCGGATGGCGCAGAAGAGAAACAGCAATTGTTCCTCCCCGAGAAACATAGAGAAAGTGTGTTGAAGGCTTTACACGATGATCATGGTCATTTGGGCACAGAGAGAACTTTCAAACTGGTCCGTGACAGATTTTATTGGCCCTGTATGAGATCCGAGGTCGAAGGCTATTGCCATTCCTGCTTGAGGTGTATCCAGAGGAAAACTCTACCTTCTAAAACGGCTCCAATGAGCCATCTGCAGAGTCAAGGCCCTATGGATTTAGTGTGCATAGACTTTTTGTGTTTAGAGCCCGACACCAGTGGACAAGGAAATATCCTGGTGGTGACAGACCACTTTACACTTACTCGCTATGCTCAAGCCTTTCCAACCAAGGATCAACGTGCTCCCACAGTGGCCAAGGTACTAGTGGAGAAGTTCTTTGTCCATTATGGGCTACCCCAAAGAATTCATTCCGACCAAGGCAGAGATTTTGAGAGTCGACTCATCCGGCAGCTCTTGGATCTGTTAGGGATTCAGAAATCAAGAACTTCCCCTTACCCACCCCCAGGGTGACGCACAACCAGAGAGGTTCAATCGGACTTTATTAAATATGTTGGGAACACTGTCCACCAAAGAAAAACAGCACTGGAGTCGGCATATCTCTACCATTGTGCATGCCTACAACAGTACAGAAAGTGATGTGACCGGATACTCACCATACCGGCTCATGTTCGGAAGAGAAGCCCGGCTGCCTGTGGATTTGGCCTTTGGTCTCTCTCTTGACCAAACGTCTGTTGCCTCTCATGAAGGTTACGTAGACCGACTGAGGAAGAATTTGGTTTCTGCCTTTGAAAAGGCCCGTTCAACATCCGGGGGTAGAGAACAGAGGAATAAGCGAAATTATGATCTGAGAGTTCGTGTGCAGGATCTACAGCCTGGCGATCGAGTTCTATTGAAAAATGTAGGTGCCTCAGCCAAGCACAAACTGGCCGATAGATGGAGTTCCCAAATTTATGTCATTTGTCAGCAATTGCCTGGCCTGCCAGTGTACCAAATCAGACCAGAGGAAAAAACTGGGCCATTGAAGAATTGGCATCGGAACCATCTCCTACCCTTAAATGAGGCTGTTCGGATACCAGAGAGAGATGAGTCTCCTTCACCCACTCCTTCCACCTCTCGGAAAACACACTGTCACTCGGTCACAGCAACCACCACCCACATTAGAAAGTGAGGATGATAGTGATGAGGGGGATGGGTGTCCGAGCTGGATGTGGCCATCTGACTCTATGGATGTTCATTCAGTCAATCCAATTTCTGAGCAGGACTCAAGTACCTTGAGACCGGATGCTCCGGAATTTGTGCCCCAAACTGATGAGAATGTCTCCTTATCTTCTCAAATGGAGGATTCTTTGCCGGAAGCCTCCGAACCTGAGGATGTTTCTGTTGCTCAGGAAGAGGAGGTCACTGAACTGCCTCAGCTAACACAACAGGAAGAAGAGAGCTCAGCAGACGAAGGTCCATCCAGGCTTCTAGAAGCAAGGCCAAAACGCCTGGTGCGACCTCCTCAGAGACTCACGTACAATTCAGTAGGAAACAGCACAGAAGAAGCTATTGTGACTGTACACAGATCTCCTGAAGTGCCCACTGTACTCACGGAAGTGTCAAAGGCCACGTGCCCAAAACGGGACATCAGCACACCTTGGTGGAGTGTCCCTCTGCCTGTCCCACTTGCTAGACGTTGTCACAGACTGCACATATCTATGTGCAATATAGATAGTAGAGCGGTCTAGCCAAATTTTATGTTGCATCTAAGATTGATACAGATTACCCTTTGGGGGGACCCAAAGGATTTAAGTGGGGGGAGAGATGTAGCGGTGTCAGCTTATGCTTTAGAGAGGATTATGCAGGAGTGTATGTAAAATAGACATTTGGTGCCCTCTGCTGACCAGAAGTGGGACGTCGGGCTCAAAGTTTTACTTTTTTCTGGAACAACCCAGGAAGGAGGGGAATGCCACTCCCAGGAACGCCCAGGGGAGCAAAGGATCTTGGGAACAGAAAAAAAGACCGGATGGCAGGTTTTTAACTCGCTCTCCAGCCTGGGACACAGACCTGTGAGAACTGTTCCTGTGAGTGTGTGACAGAACTCCGGCCTACCTCGTGGAAAGCAGCCAGCGATGTCTGGGCAGCAGTAAAGAGTTTCCTGCAGTTCCCCTGAGACAAGACAAGAGCCGTGTGATCGGACGAGCGTTGGAGATCCGACGGGGGTCGCGTGCCGAGAGGATCCCAGTCACCAGGGCCGTGTGTGGTGAGAGGGCTTGCGCCCAACTGTTTCGTACTATACCACACTCACACACACACATCTGAGGGACTATCTGAGCTGTGTTGTGGAGAACACTAGACCAGTACCATCGGAGGGTTCCAGAGACATACTCAAATACTTGTCGCAGGGCCCGAAAACGTTAGCCCACTGTTGAGAGCGTCTCTGCTGCTAAAAGATTCGCTCACCGGTTGTTTGCATCGGATACTACAGATACCCCTGTTGGATTACAAATAGGGCCCTTTCTATTTTTTGCTAGCGAAGAAAACGAAGACCTCGGACTAGTGCACTTACACTCCTGCAGCAAGGCCTTGCAGATTGGGACATATAGTTCAGTAAACTGTTCAAAGGGGTTTCTAGTGGGTAAAGTACCACAGTTAGTTTAAAGTAATCTTGCTGACTGCTGCGTTCAATCCAGTTCAATCCTGCGGCCCAGCAGAAGAGGGTGTTAGGGAGCTATCACCTTGTACTATATGTATTATATTAACTGTATGTGTGATGATTAATTTGTTAACTGGTATTGATCTTTCATGAGTAAAATTGATATTTGCTTTAATTTTCTGGTGTCTTGAAGAGTTACTTGTCACTCAGAAAAATTCTGGTGCTATTGCATCATAACTCAGTCAGGGGGATTGGTATTAGGGACTTTCCTCAGGTGTGCTGGTGTGCGGTGGATCGAGTGTTGCGGAGGAGGACCAGAAGACCCAACAAATTCAGCCGCTCCTTAGGGGGTAAGCGCTACACTAGTGTAGAGGGACGTGACATCCGCTGTTACCAGTAGGATGTCTTCAGTATATTCTACTTCTTGTAACCTGGCAATAGTATGTCTTGTGTCCTTCAAATATGAAGGAATGCTTCTAACTATTGGCTGAAGGTGAAAGTCAATATATTTTCCCAATCTTGAAGTAACCAAATTAATTCCACTGATAATGGGACGTCCTGGAGGACATGAGCTATTCTTGTGGATTTTCGGCAGATAGTACATCACGGGAATACGAGGTACTGTGGGAATCAAAAAACGTCTTTCTTTATTATCAAGTATTCCTCTTTTCACTCCCGTCTCCACCAACTTTTTAAGAGAGGCCTTAAATTTTAAAGTTGGATTGGAGGGTAACTTGACATACGTGGCCCTGTCTCCCAAAATTCTGGACATTTCTTCGCTGTAGGCTCTCTTGTCCAAAACCACAATACCTCCCCCTTTGTCCGCTGGGCGGATCACAAGGTCCTTCCTTTCACATAAAGATTTCAGACCAATCTTGATATTGGGATCTGAGTGAGACCTTTTCAAAGGAAGCTCCTCCAGGTCCCTAAGGACCAGATCTCTAAAAACCTTTATATTAGATGCCATTGGGCACGAGGGATTGAAAAGCGATGGGTTTGAAAGACCTGTATGTATCACCTGAGTGGTTACTTCTGGGAGGTTGGGTCTACAAGGGTTCGAGATGAAGTATCTCTGGATGTTCATTTCTGAACATCCACAAATGTATTGAACTTGTTCAGTCCTTTTGATGGAACATATTTTAATCCTTTATCAAGGACCGTCTTCTCTGCCTCAGAAAATTCGGCAGTGCTGAGGTTAAAGATTCCCCCAGCATTTATACTCTTCTCCTTTTTCTTCCTGGCCCGTCTACCACCTCTCGAGCCCCGTTTGGTTCTCCCCCCCTGGGGTAGTTTCCCTGTCCCCTGTGAAAATCCCCCCCCTGGATGGTCCAGGTTGGCTTTGGTTATAAGTGTAAGGGGGTCTCTCAAAATGATCATCTTCCCTTTCCATATATCCATAAGAAGGTCCATATGATCTGGGGGGGTAATCATTTCTTGGTGTATATGAGCCTCCCCCCCTTCTTGGTGTACCATATGATCTAGATGCATGATCACTGTATCCATCCCTTCTATAGGGGGACTGTTCATAGGTGTGTCTATCTCGTGAAGGATCTCTATGGTTATGTGCTCTTCCTCTGTGACCTTTACCCCTCCCCCTATTTTGGGGCGGGTGATGCCCTTGTTGGTAATTGGGGGTCCAGGGTCTTATATTGTTTGTTTGTCCCATATCTCTATGATTAGGTATTGGGATTGGTATGGGTTGGGAAAATGATAACACTTTCGCCTCACTTGTGGAGGGCTGGGATACCTCCATATCTGAATTTGAGGGAAGTGTCCTATTTCCTATACTTTCTTTGTTCTGCCAACTGAAAACCGAGCCGGCCTTATAATCACCAACATCCCTGGCATATTTTTTTTTGTTTTTTTGTTTTTTGTTTCTTTTTTCCTCCTTTTCAAGATGGTTTCTCAAATTGGAAGATAATGTGGGCTTGCATTTATGCTTACCTACCTCTATTTTGTGAGGTTTTCTTTTCTTTTTTAAGACATAAACTGTATAAACCTTACAGATTTTTACTTTGACCTTTAACCCCTTTGGTACGCACTGGTGGAGTGCAGACACTAGGAGACGCCTCGCCGCGCCGTGATACACAAGGATGACAGTGCCTAGTATTGGCACTCAGTGACATCCGTCATGTTGCTGGGATGGAGATGGGCGGACTGCTTGTGGAGGCGCTTCCCCATTTTTCCGCCCTATTGACGGCGTGATTGGTGGAGCGCAGCGTAGCGTCACTTGTCTCCTCCCCCTCAGATGCTATTCAGAATCTCCATTGATGTCGATCTCAGGCGCCTGGAACGCATACGATCAGGAAATGGAGTGATTTGGAGCGCATGCCGTCCTTTCACCAGGTGAGAATGATGGTCTCAGGGGATTAATTGGGATGATTACTTATAACGCAAAGAGACTCATGGCATCCAGTCCTACACCCCAGTTGATGTCTTGTTAGACGAAACCGGTCGGGTTATCACTGGAATTTATTTGAATTTCTTTGCGCTTCCTGGACATTTTATTCATTTGTTGTTCCTAGATGTGAATTATTGCTGGAGTGTGTTGGGACATTTAAGCTTTTATTTTTGTATACACCTTTACAAGTTTTTTCTTGCTTGTAATAAGGAAGTCTTTTCTTTGATTTGTTTTTTAAAACGTGTACCTACTTTTTAATAAAAAAATTTACACTATGAGGAGACGATTTTCTCCCTTTTTTTCCTATCTCCCATTTCCTGTTTGGATCAACCTAGCATGAGGATTCAACTTCACTGAAAATCCTGGCTGTTTCCTTGCAAGGACCTCTGGATCATCCACAGAAAAGATCTGCACTGTGATAGTGACCGGGTATCCAGCCCATCCAAGCTCAAGGGACCCCCCACCGTATGGTGAGCTGCGGGTCTACAGCAGTCGGTAAGCGTAACAATTCCAATTTTATCTTACGCCTACTATACAGGAATGTGGAGTTTTACAGGAATGTGGAGTTTTAGAAGAACTGTATGACACTGATCAGTACTAAGAGTCCCCTTTGAACAGAATACATATATTCCCTAGACGTTGGAAAGTTATTTAACAGAGGACATTATTATTTCTATGATTGCATTTGGACTGCTTTGAAGATTGTTTATTGATATTCACAATTTTATATCGGATTAGTTTATTTCACTATTAGGATTGTACACTGTTTGTAATATTGACAGCACTGTTATTTTTATATATTTTCACATATAACACTAATTTTGAAAAGTTTTTTCCGGTGGAGACTGACACTCTCACATAACCGGATTTTTATATACCTATCTGGGGTTACCACTCATTTTCGTTGGGTATTCCCTTTGTGGGACACCATGGTTTAATCTCCGCGGAAACATTCCTTGAGCTCTGTGTAGATCCCACAAAACGAAAGCTCCAAAGAGAAATGAAGAGAGGAAGGACAGCAAAGTAGGAAATAGGAGGAGAAGAAGGAGAGCGAGAGAGAGATAGAGAGAGAGAGGAGTGAAGAGGTGAAGATTCCCCATCCCGCCAGCCCCCAGGACCCACACTCACCATAGAGCAATGGCCTAAGATCATCTAGTGGCACCCACATAATTGGCCCAGGGTTCCCAAACCGATTCAAAGTTTGCCACAGTGTCTGTCAAGGAGCTAAATTTTTTCTTGGGCCATAATCCAAGAGATTTTTCTTTTGGCCACAAAGAAGGAGACTCTATTCTGTTTCCATGTTTTCGCAATGGTTAATTTGGTGCCGAGAAAGATGAAGAATAGTAATGATTGGACAGTTTTGGAGACTTTGGGTATCCTGTCATTGAGTAGTGCAATGAATAGGTCTTTCGGAATTTGACATCCCGTTACCTTGCGTATCATATAGAATATTTTATTCCAAAACCCTCTAATGTACGGGCACTCCCACCAAGTGTGTACCATAGAGCCGTACATGTTGCACCCTCGAAAGCAGAGAGGCGAGGAGGAAGTAAACATCTTGGCCTCTGGAAGCTGAACCAGGTACCATCTGGTAAGCAATTTAAGATTCGCTTCAATCAAGTATTATATTACGTATCTTGTCATAAGACCTAAAGACGTTTCTATGCCAAGTGTCTACGTTCCAGCTGATCTGAGTCTCTCTTTTTCCCAGGCCAACATGTACGGGAGCTTCGAATCATCCGAGGCCAGTGACAGGTAAATCACAGAAATGCCCCCCCTCTCTGCTCAGTGGCTTGGCCGCACCATTGTTCATAGGGTGTCACGGACGGGAAATGGATTGGTATGATGCTGCGCATGTAGGAAATGGGATATTTGTAGGTATCGAAATCTTTCGGAGTTGGGCATCTCCAGCTTGCTCTGACAGAAATTGAGTGAGAGCGGGCCTCGGGAGGTCAAAAAGTGTCCAATGCGGTATAATCCCTTATCCAACCACCAGCGAAAGGCTTTGATATTCATACCAGGTGGGAAGTCAGGGTTGTGGAAAATATGTGCTAGAGGAGACATGGCTGACGTCAGAGACCGGTGTCTCTTCAAGGTATCCCAAAGAGCGATGGAGTTGGATAACACAGGGGACAACATAGGGGGGAGATCCTTTACCGGGCACCAGTGGAGGAAGTCTAGAGTGTGTGTAGGAACTGCTTGCCTCTCTATCTGCACCCAATCTGGCTTTTCTATGTGTGTGTAGATAATTGAAAGCTGTGCCAGTCTAGCCGCTTGATAATACCACAGGAGGTTCGGAGCACCCAAACCTCCCTGCCTTCTAGGTCTGTAAAGTACTTTTCTCGATAAGCGATGGCCTGAGTTGCCCCAGATGAATTGTACCAGTTTGCTTTGAAATGACCGCAAGTGGTCTTTTCTAATCAGGATTGGCAATGCCCGAAATAGGTAAAGCAGTTTGGGAAGTAGTGTTATTTTCGCAGCGTTCAGTCTCCCTAGCCAGGATAAGTCGTGGAGCACCCATCCCTTAAGATCCTTGCTAAGTTTCTCATACATCGGGGGAAAATTAGCTGAGTATAAAAGTTCCACCCTCGGGGTGAGGTCTACTCCTAGATATCGAATATTAGTATCGCTCCATTTGAATTGAAAGGAGCTCTTGAGATGGTCAGCGATTGTTGGGGGGACATTCACATTCAAGATTTGGGATTTATGAAGGTTAACCGTTAGGCCCGAGGCTCTGGAAAATTGATTTAATAGCTTACAGATGTTTGGAAGGGAAGTCGTCGGCGAAGTTACGAAAAGCAAGAGATCATCAGCAAACAGAGCGCATTTGTGCACGCTTGGGCCGCAGGAAACCCCTTGTATATCAGGGTTTGTCCAGTTGGCGATTGCCAAGGTTTCTATTGCTATGGCAAAAATAAGGGGCGATAGGGGACACCCTTGTCTGGTCCCCCTAGCTATCTTAATGGTGTCCGAATAGAAACCCTGCAATCTTACTCGCGCTTCCGGGTGGGAATAAAGCGCTGACATTAAGCCCATGAATCTCTGACCAAAGCCCCATCTTTGTAGAATGTTGAATAGGTATGGCCAGGAGACTGAATCGAAGGCTTTTTGGAGATCGAGTGAGAGGAGCAACCCCTCCTGTCGTGAATCCTGCCCCCATCCCGATTGAAGTATCGAAATTATGTCAATCGCCCTACGGATTTGGTCTGGGCCCTGCCTGCCTAGGATAAATCCCACCTGGTCTTTGTGAATATATAAGCTGATAAAGGAAGCTATGCGGTCTGCTAAAATCTTGGTTAGAAGTTTCATGTCATTATTTATAAGTGATATGGGTCTGTAATTTCCTACCTCCCCCTGGTCCTTATGTGGCTTAGGGATAACAGATATGTAAGCCATGTTTAGGGTTCTGTCTAAAGGTTTTCCTTTGGTCATTTCATTAAAGAGTTTTGTGAGGGGTAGTGCCAGAGTCTGTGCAAACGACTTATAATACGGTACAGAGAATCCGTCCGGTCCTGGGGCTGATCCCCTCTTTAGGTTTTTGATGACATTCAGCACTTCCTCTTCAGTAATAGGGGATTCTAGAATGTCATGGTGTTTGACGTCTAAGTGCGGGATTGGGAGCGAATTCAACAAAGAGTTTGTGTGGAGCTCACTGTCCCCGCTATCCCCGCTATAAAGTTTCTCGTAGAAGCTGTGGAAGGTTTCCATAATGCGTTTTGGGTTCAAGATGTGTTGGTTGTCTGACACCCTTATTTTAGGTAAGGATCGCTGTCTGGTGAGGGGGGTTAGTTTGGCTGCAAGCATGTGGCCCATTTTGTCCCGTTGGTGATAAAACTTAGCTCCGCTCCAGCGGATATGCTTTTCAGCTTTTGAAGTAAGGGCTAGGTTAAGAGATAAGCGTGCTGCGTCCAATGCGGCCGTGGCGACCAGTCTAGGGTCTTGTTTATGAAGATGGCTCAAGCGATTAAATTCCTCCTCTAGCTTTACTATGTCAAGTGAGCGTTCCTTTTTCACCTGAGAAGAAATTTGAATCAATGTGCCTCGGATCGTGGCCTTGTGAGCAGCCCACAGTGTCTCCGCGGAGACCTCCGCAGTTGCATTAAGAAGGAAGTATTCTTGGATAGCAATTTGAAAAAAGAGACAGACCAAATAGGAATGTGAATGCGGGGCCTACTACGTGGGAAAGACTAAGCAGGAATTCTGGCGGAGAATTTCCAAACATGTATATAGCATGGAAATTGGAAATCTCCACCTCCCGATTGGAAGACACGTAGCACTACAACATTACTACACTGTACCCAAAGTATCCTCCGCCGCCCTCTATCGGATTCATATCCCCAATAGAGGCGGCGATTGGAACAAAATACTGTTACAGCAAGAGCAAAGATGGATCTTTAGAATACAGGCCACTATGTACCCTGGTCTAAACGAATCCTGCTCTTTTGCCCCATTCCTCAAAAGCTTTTTCTCAGGAAAAACATAATAGTCCATACATCTACTGTAAAGTCTTTCCCTCTCTATACCCCCCATTGTCTAACCTATGATATATTTGCCCCCACACTGGATAGAAATAATTCACAAATTTACTCTTTCTATTGCTGTTTGTGGACGAGCGGGCACCACCTCCTTTCCTCCAATAGACGCAGATATGCTTTTCCTAACTTGATCCATGCTCATTGGAATTTTATGTATCTATCATTGTTCAAGTATATATACATGCCTTTTTAGACAAATACTATGTTGTTGTTGTGTGATGCTATATTTATTATTTTTTTGACATAAATTAATATATCACGATTGGTGAATATGACTACACTTGTCATAATTGGATGCAAGGAACTAATCTGTTGCTACACAACTTAATTAAACATTTATTAACTTATGCTATATTCTGTTATGTCCCTTTTCCAGCGGAGTCTCTGATGCGGAGTCTCTGATGCGCTCTGGGATGTGGGTCCCTCCAGCTGTTACCTCCCCCTCTACCCCCTGGCCGCCTTTTCCTTGCTTCTGTCCTTGGGTTCCCCCCCTTCCACTTCCCAGCAGGGCGGCGCTGCTGCCCTAGTGGATGCGAACCCCTCCCTGCTGGCGGCGTGAGCGATCGCTTCCGAGACGCTGTGACGTCACTGCGTGAGCACCGCCCGGCGCCCGCAGTGACGCCGCACGTTACGATGCGTCCTGCGGAAGCGACGGCAATGTCGGCTTCGTTTGAACCTCGCCCACGCCGGAAGAACCACCGAGATGACTGTAGGGCACCGGCAGGCCATCAGGTGAGATGAGGGAGACATACCTCGTCCCCTCCTACCTCATGTGGGATTAGCTGGACCAATCCTGGGATCGCTGGCGGTATTTATTTCCGCATCCGGTCGCAGGCACTCAGAGAAGCATGCGGCATCTCTATGAGTGACAGTGTCCAGTGAGTTGGTAAGTCACTTTACCTACATTACTTTCCTTATCTAATTGGTAACGCTACCTTATTAAAATGTTTCCATTACAAATATTCTCTCCATATACAGATAGCATCTCACCTCCAACATCATTGTAAAGGTGGAGAACAAATTGCTATACTACTCCACCACATTCAGACCCCAAATATCGGAGGTAACTCAGGTCTTTCTTTCCCAGCCCCCTCACAACACCACTTCCCTCAGCACTTTCAATTGTTATCCACCTTGGATTTCAGTTACCCTTCACCTCCCTCCCTTCTTGGTCCTCCATTCTTTCCTCTTTTGTCTTTTCCTCACTGGCACTTGCTATCTTATCCCTAAAGTCTCCTCTCACATCTTCTGCTCACTCCCACAATAATGTTCACCATTTCGCACTTCCCACACCCTTCATTCCCATTTCTTTTTGATTTTTTCCCTTTTTTTCAATCCTTTCTCCTACTCCTTTATTCACAGTTGACCCCTGCTCTGTCACTTCCCACTTCCCACCCCTCACTTTTTCATTCACACTTGACCTTAGCCCCACCACTCCCCACCCCTCACTTCCCCTGCCTTCCCTCCATTTCAATACCCCTCGCTATTTCCTTCACCACCCCCCCCCCTCCCTTCCCCCTTCCTTGTTCCCCATCTTTCACTCTTTTGCACCTCCACACTTTCCCTTCCTTTTTTCACTCATTCTCCTTCCCCATTCCACATTTATACCCATTTATTGTTTTTTCTCTCGCTTTCCCCTCTTTTTCCCTTCCCTTTTCCCTTCCCTATCCCTTCCCCCTCATCTGCACTCACTCCTCTCACATACCCCAGTACACCTTCATTATCACTTTTTTCACCCTATCCTTTGTTTTTTACCACTCCCCTTCTCACACATTAACTACGGTCCCCTTTCCTTTTTTTTCCCTTATCATCATTTCTTTCACCCCCCCCTTTCTCTTTTTTTTTCTTGCCCATCTCCCTTCCCCCCCACTATTCACACTCGTCCTTTTTTACACATCATTATCATTCACCTTCATTCATTCCCCATTCCTCACCATCCTTCCCCTTTTTTCACACACATATTCCGGTCCCCCCACTTTCCTCTTCCCTTCTCTTCCCAGTCCACTCCCCTTTCCCTTTTCCACCTTCCCTCTTCCCCTTCACTCCCCTCACCTTCTCCACACTCCCCTCAAGCCCCACCCACCTCTGTTTGCCTCCACTTCACCCCCATTTCCTGGACCCCCATTGTTCCACCCTTCGAAGATTTCTACTTAAATACATCTAACGGATTGGCCTCCTTTGGCACTAATTACTTTACTTATTTTTAGGATTTTTTCCCTACCACCTCAATTCTCCTTCCCCCCACCCCTCTGGCCCACCCGGGTGCTGCCATTTTTGTCTGGTGCTTCTCCGTAAGTGGCTTAGGGCCACCCTTGGATGGTCATCTTGAAGATAAGGCGACATTGGGGGACTGTGACCGGGAGTATCGTCAGCTTCGGACCTCTGCATCCCACAGTCGCATCGGACCCCTACCTGGACGTTCCATAACTTTGTTTCTGGGTAAATATATGCTGCTGACGATGATGATTTTTTTGATTACTTTGGGAGGGAGAAGGAAAGCCTTTCTCCCTCAAACAAACCATACTTATGTTGTTCTCTGTGTCTTTTCTCCCTGTGGGTTTGGGAGTTCTGTACCCCCTCCCCCCCCTTACAAAGGGGGGGGACTCCATAGGGAGGACACAGATTAAAATACTTTTTGTATACACTTATTTATATAATTAAATCTCTTTCAGCCACAACCCTCTGAAGAAGACCGAATGGTCGAAACGCGTTAGGATTATACACCTGCCTGCCACTATTCAGGCTATGTATTTTACTGTTTACCTGGAAATGTTATGGTTATTTTTATTTCTGTTACTCTGCCGCAACTCATTCCTTGTATACCCCACATTTTATGTCATCAATAATTTAATTACTTTTTGTAATAAAACGTTTTTACCATAGACGTTGCATTGCCATTTTACTTCACACTAGCTGTTTCAAAGCCCCACTGGGACCATTTCTTTGCGTATTCTTGGATAGCTTTCTCAATTTCAGCTACCCTCATTGGGTCACTGAGCAAGGATTCGTTTAGTTTCCACTGTAGAAGGTTGGGGCAGTGTGAACTTCTTCTAAGGGTCAGGAGGACTATGGAATGGTCAGACCATACTGTGTCTCTTATTGAGGATTTGAGTAGGTCTGGAGTTTTGGCTGCAGAGATAAATATGTGGTCAATCCTAGCAAATGATTGGTGCGGGTGGGAGAAGTGTGTATAGTCACGTGTATTAGGGTTAAGTTCTCTCCAGGCGTCAACAAGGCCATATTGGTGAATCAGCTTAGCTATTTTGAGGCTCCTCTTGGGTGGGCGGATTAGTTGGGTTCCTGGGGGCCTGGCTTTGTCTAAACCTTGGTCTAGGGCTGTATTTGAGTCCCCCCCCATAAATGACTGTCCCACTCAGCTTGGGACCTAGTGTCTCTAGCATCTTCTGAAAAAACGTAGCCTGTCCCCGATTAGGTGCATAATACGAGATGATTGAGTAGATATGTTCATCTATAGTGCCCTGTATAAGAATGTATCTGCCCTCTGGGTCCCTGTGTTCTAGTTGCGGCTTGAACTTGCAGTTTTTAGATATCAGGATCGCCACTCCCCTAGTTTTGTCCTCAGCGTTGGCGAGGAAAAACATCGGGAATTTTGCATGCAGGAAAGAAGGATTATACCGTCTTGGAAAGTGAGTTTCCTGGAGTAGGACTACATCAACCCTTTGGGTGTGCATAATAGTAAAATTTTCCGGCGTTTAACCGGGGAGTTCATCCCCTGCGCGTTGTGGGAGGCAACCTGCAGGGGAGGAGAGGGCGTGTCGGTGTCAGCCATCAAGCATAGGGTAAAGGCCCTCCGTCGACAACCCACCACCTACCTCGGAGATGTCCTTGAGTCTCTTCCGGTACCAGTCCCAGCGAAATCTCTGTACCCCGGCAGAGGCTGTCCCAGTGGATGGATCCCGAAGGTCGGCAAAGAGGGGAAAAAAGGAAAAGAGGTTAGAGAAAGAAAGGAGAAGGTGAAGAGACAAGAGATAGAGAAGAGAATCCTCTAGGGATTCTATGGGACAGAAGCAGCGTACTAACATTCTGTCCACACAACAAATAATGGAATCAGTCTCTGCTTTGGAGACTGAGGTCCTACCGAATGGGCTCGGGAAATCCAGAACCAATTGGGTAGATGGGGCACAAGAACATAGCACCCCAGCTTAGGCACAACAAACTGTATTATTATACAAAAGCATTAAAAAACTTAGAGTCCGACTATAACAGGTATAATGCATTTCAAAGGCTAAACTGGACTAGCTTGAAAACGTGAGGGGGAGGCACGGGGAAGATGTAGGATTGCGTACCATATTCTAGAATTAAAAATGATACAGATGCGGGGAGGGCAACGGGGGTATGGAGGGAAGATCTTGTTTCGGGCATGTAGGGCACTGGGTGTGGTCCCCCAGAACGTGGGCTCACCAAGAGGCAATTCCCTGTGATGGCCCCCAATATAAGAGACGTGAGCTAACTATCTAAGCCTACTACCATTTGAAAAAGCAAGCTGGTGTAACATATACAGGTCAAGGTGTCCAGGCCACCATCGGCTACAAAGTAACAAACCCCCCCCCCCCCCAAAAAAAATAAAAAAAAAAGGGGTGAAGGAATGTTCTCCCTCCTTCAGGAGGATGTAGTGGAGAAGTACACGGATCAGCTTAAAAGTGTCCAAAGTCTGTTCAGAGTTTGGGCGAGGAGAAAAAAAAAAAGGGAGCAACCGTACAGGATAAGTTCTATATCAGGGGGGTCTGCCATCCTTGGATCGCTTGAAGTTGGATTTGGTCCACACCGGCGAGATGGGGCTGCAGGGTGTTTGACGTTTTGTGGCTCCCGAGTTGGGGTTCGGTGGTGACTGTGGCGGGGTCAGTGTAATTAATCTCAGACCCAGTAGAAGACTCTCTCCTTCCTGGAGGTTAGAGAATGAGTACGTCTTGGACTTGAAGGTGAACTTGAGAGCGAATGGGAATGCCCACCAATATTTAATCTCCTTCTGTGAGAGAACCGTCAGCAGCGGTTTCAGTGACCGCCGCCTCTGTATGGTCGAAGGTGAAATGTCAGCAAAGATTTGGATTGGATGGTTCTGGCAAAGGAGGGGTTCTTGTTTGCGTGATCGTTTCATGATCTCCTCCTTCACCGAATAGAAATGGGGCTTCACTACTATATCTTTAGGGGCGCCGTCTTTTCTTGGGGGACCCAGGGCCCGGTGAGCTCTGTTCAGTTCCAATTTATGCGGAGGATCCTAATTTAACAGTTAAATTCATCACACAATACTCTGATCAACAACATCAAATTAGGGATGTCCTGACCAAACATTGGCATATTTTATCGGATGATTCAACCTTGAGGAAATACATTGGTGAACGGCCAGAAATGGTATTCAAACGTTTAACAATGCCAATGGGTATTTACGGGGTCCAGGTTCATATTACCCAATAGTGAGCTGTTCTACCCAAGGTTTAGGGCTGTTGTTCAGCGGGACACAAGAGGAGGTGACTGGGACAAAAAAATATTACAGCAGTAGACCAAGTGGATAGAACGCTTGAATGCTACACAACCACCTGGTATTAACAAACTACAAACATACAAATCCTTTTTACAATGAAATCTAATACAAAAAATATTTTTCATATCAAACCGATTATAATACATAGTCTTGGCCTTTCTTTCTTTCACCCCATGTCCCCTATTCTGTAGTTGCTTACTAAAATCTGTCTATGAAAATGTTTTTGTCATGTGCAGATCATATATTGATTTATAATGTTACGATTATTATTTAACGTTTTTTCTAATTTCATTTATGTAAAGAATTTTTGAATAGGTGTATTTATTATTACTTCTCACTGTTCAGGAACTGTGAGTGGTTCTGAGTATGCACATCTGCTGTCGTCCGGACCAGTTTGCGTCTATGGCTCTGTGGGTGATAATGTGCGGCCGGTTAGCCACAGAGCGATATGCTGGACATGGTGCTAGGCGGCTTGGAACGGATTTTTGCAGCTATTATTTCCACCCTTGTTGTCCCCAGTTATTTCCATCTTGCCTCTTGCCAGTGCGTGATATTTTGCACTGGTGCCACTAGGGGGAGCTGGCGGCACTCATTGTCTCCTACAGATGCTTGTTCAGACAGGACCTGGCTCTCTGGTGCGGGCGGCTGTTATCAGCGACGCCTGCGTGGTTGGCGATGTTGGAGGCGCGCTCCTGTGCTTTGGCCGGGTCACGTGATGCAGAAGTTCACGCCGCACACCTAATTGGGACACACATATAAGGCTTTGTGTGCAGCTCTGTCATTTGGTAGCAACTCTGTCCACGGACCTCCTCACCCGGACGCTCCTATTATCTATCTCTTGTTGGTATGTACTTTCTCACTCTTAAATGCACTGCTGCTGTGGCTGCCTGAGAGGTAAGAGCTGGTATTTTGTTACTTGACGTTTTGTCTATGGTTTCTCAGCCCATATCTTACTACATACTGTTAGCGAAATCTGTCTGTATGCAGAGCACACAGACAGATATCGTGTCTCTTAGGCCGCGTACACACCACTAAATAAATCCGATCAAATCGGTCTGACAGACCGTTTTGATCGGATTTGTCTGCTGGGATATATTGGTTTGATCGTGTACACACGATCAAACCAAAATCCTCGCCGACAGACAGCGCGGTGATGTGGCGTTGGCGTTGACTCCGCCACGTCACCGAACCAGGAAGTGAAAAACTTCCACGCATGTGTCAAATCCATTCGACGCATGTGCGGGCAGATATGTCCGCTGGTAAGTGTACTAACCAGCAGACATGTCGGACGGATGGGTTCCCAGCAGACAGATTTTAAAGCATGCTTTAAAATTTGTCTGCTGGAAAAACCTGTCTGCTCGCCCGTACACACGATTGAATTTGTCTGCTGAAACGGTCAGTCGGACCGTTATCAGCAGATAAATTTGATTGTGTGTATGCGGCCTAATAGTAACACATTTCGTTTTAGTGAAATAATCGATCTTCAAGCTAAAAGGTTCACTCACCATTCATCCCCTTCCATTCATTCAATAACAAACCATCAACACCAGCTTGTTCTCATCTCAGCATCATCACAAGACTGCCTGCCGATGCCGACACGGAGTCCTTTTATTATAATAAAAGCCTTCACAGACCACAGCTGATTGGAGGAGGTCACAGCATGTGACCATAGGAAGTGATGTCACAGCATGCGACCTCCTCCATGGAAAGCCAGGACACAGCATGGGGGTTTCACACAGCAAATGCCCATATATGGATGGGACTATATATGATAACCTCTCCGACAGGGAGCATATCTGCAGGTGTATGCTCACATCACAAAACAGTGTTGATCAGGCACCGAGAGATAACAAGAGCGTACATCCGCTAAACCGACAATCCGCTTGCAGAGTGGACGCATCCCACAGGCGAATATCTGTGCATGACACAGGGGCCCTTTCGCCGGCCGACACCCCCACTCCACAAACACCCTTCTCCAAATCAGGAAGTGTATCTCAACCAGTCTGTCCGCCCCAGTTAGCTCTTTAGAGCGGGCTGCAGGAGAACCAAAAATGGATGACACTATGACAATACATATTAAAATACATCTTCATGAAATTTCCATAACAATATCTATTATATTATTATTAATATTTCTATCACAGAACTGTCCCATTTAAATATTAATGAGGTCAGTTTTTGGAAATCCAGTAACTTACCACCATTTATAAATCTCTTCTTTTTTTTTTTATTCACCTTCAAGTACATCTTGCTACTCTATATGGTGTGCATATCTACTTTATGTGTTGCTTTTCACTTCACCCACTTTTTCATCTCTTTTATCGGTGGTTGTTGCAACTTACCTTTATAAGCGCACACTTCCCTCTTGACTAGCCCTCCTTTTTTATTGCTAGGTGTTGATGCTATACCTTTAGTGTATTGATTTATTCAATCAACTAACATCCACATACTATTTCTATGAAATATTACATCTCTTTAACCCCACTCTATCTGGTGTGTCCCCACATCTCCCCGCTGGGCCTGATGCATGCAATTCCTTTCGTGATGACAGTTCAGGTGTATCTTTGTTCTACTCGCATGTCCTGACTGGTTCTAATGGTGATTTAATGCACGCAATATACTAAATTTATTGTTACATGATCTGTATTGTATTTTATTTTTATAATGTGTAATCCAATAACCAATAATAGTCTGTTTTTCTCCAGAGGTACTACTAGCTCCTGAAGAAGCGGTCCCTGTGAAACATGTCGAGCTAACATTCGTTCTATCATGTATTTTAGTCATACATGTCCCTTGTGAGATGTGATGACCTCTTTCGGACTTTAATTGGATTAATCTGTTGTCACTGCAGTTGTTACTGTAGCTTTTTAATGTTTATTTTATGTATTGTTTTTTCCTTTTTCAATAACTTTCACGGGTTATATGTCAATAAATCTATTTGTATTTTTATAAATGGTGCCTACCAAGTGCATTTCTCTGTACCTTTAACACTTGTTGTTCCATTGTTTTTTCCCCTATGACACTAAACTGGTTGTCCCTTAATGTTCAGGGTTTGAATCTTCCTTAAAAAAGAGTGACGTTTTTAAATATCTTAAAAAAACAACAGATAGATATAGTTTGTCTACAGGAGACTTGTTTTTCGTCCTCCTCCAAATACTTTGATGCACAGTACCTGCAGGTTTTTTATGGCCAGGAGCCCAAGCAAACAAAAAGGATTTCTCATAGACTTTCGTAAATTAGTACCCTTTAGTTGCACTAAATAGATCTCGGATTCAGATGTTAGATATCTTTTGCTGCAAGGTACAATTCAAGACACGTGATGGTCACCGTTAAGTTGTATTATGCTCCTAATGTGCCGTGTTAAATATATTTATTACGTTTTTGTACAATAGTAAAACATTTTTGAATCAGGAATAGTATGCCAGCACGGGCAAAAAAGTAAAAGACACAACAACCAATGTAGAATCGCGTGGCTTGGAGCCTACAAACATTTATATGAGAACTAGTAGCACAGTAACTGCATCCAGGGCCGGTGCTACCACTAGGCAAACTAGGCAGCCGCCTAGGGTGCACTGCTACCTAGGGCGCCCGGCCACTGGTGTTCCTACTCTCTTATCTCAGCAGCAAGCAACTAAGTCTCAGCAGCCGCACATAGTGTCAGAGGCACAGCAGCGGCGGAGGACTGTGTCTGTGTCCTGAGTGAATGGAAGCAAGCAAACATTCATTGATGGGTGCTGGTGAGGCTGCATTGATGGGCGCCGGTGAGGCTGCATTGATGGGAGCTGGTGAGGCTGCATCGATGGGCGCTGGTGGGGCTGCATTTGATGGAGCGCTGGTGGGGCTGCATTTGATAGAGCGCTGGTGGGGCTGCATTTGATAGAGCGCTGGTGGGGCTGCATTTGATGGGCGCTGGTAAGGCTGCATTTGATGGGCGCTGGTGAGGCTGCATTTGATGGGCGCATGATTAAAAAGGTGGGGTATACATGGGCAGGGCAAAGGGGGTGGAACCAGGGGGGCAAAATTAGGTTTTCGCCTAGGATGCCAAAAATCTTTGCACCAGCCCTGCCTATATCTGGTCTAACAAGAGTAACTAACTAATGATTCTACCAACAAGGCAACCTAAGGAGTGGAAGCAGGTGAACGTTGCTGTTATGGATATTCAGTAATGTCTGGCAGCTTACCTTCCTCTCCATGTGTTCACCTTAGAGGCCAGACACGCTCACCTGGCTGCTTTTATCATCTCTCCTCCCTGTATGGCTCTATCCAGGCCATATCAGGAACTCTATATTAACCAGTGCACTGCAGGTCTGCCTTGCTGATTAACATTGTTAAGCATTGTGTTTTTGGGTTCCTGCTTGCCGTTTGCTACGTTTATCTCTGTGTACCGATCTTGGCTTTTCCCAGACTATTCCTGTTTGCTTGTGACCCTGACCTTTGGCCTGTCCTTTGTATATCCTTGTCTGCTTGTCGCCCTGACCTTGGCTTACCCCTCACTATCTCTAGTATCCCGAGTGGCTGCTTCCCCTCTCTCCTCTATGCCCTACGGAGCATGAGCTAGGGGACTCTGGGGGCCGCGACCCGGATTCAGTTGCAGCTAAGGCCATCCTTGCCACTAGAGGCTCTGGTGAATACCTTCTGGATCTTAGACTCTGCGCCCTGGGGAATCTTAGGCTCTAGCTCCCTGTGGGATCCCTGTTAGGGCTACAGTGGACCTGCCTTCCTTAGCCACCCAGTGTTCCGTCTGCAGCAGTCAGCTGTAGGGTCCACTACCTTAGCGGTGCACTCCTGACCCCAGCAGTGTGCATCTGTCACCTGACGGCAGATGACCTGACAGTTGCTCCCGGGAAGGGGTACAAAGATTGATAAAGTTATGAAGAAATAGAGAAAATATCACATCAAATAAGGTACAACTTGATCACACAGAGTAGGTAGAATGCCTAGGTAGTATCTGCATCTATTTCCGTGTTCAGATCACAACCCTGATTTGGTAGTATGTCATTCTATTCTTAATAAACCACAGTACTCTCCTTGGGTCATTAACAACCTGCTTTTGTCGTTTCGTGAGATCTAGGCAGATATCGCAAAAGCTTCTGCGGAATATTTCCATTTGAAAGCAGGATCGATTTTCTCCCCTGTGACCCTCTGGGAGGCATACAAGGCGGTTCTTAGGGGGTCACATTATTCAATTAGCTTTGAAACGAGAACGGCACTTTGCACAACGTGACCTTGAAACACGCCTGGAGGCGTGTTTAACAGGCTTTAAACAATCCCCTACCAACTGCAAGCTCCCGGACCAAGTCCGCTCGGAGCTGGATCTTTTCCTTACTGATGGTGCTGAACGTACCTTACGTTGGTCCCACCAGAAATTGTATGCTAAAACAAATAAGCCAAATCAGATGTTGGCTAACAAATTACTTGCTTTTGCCCCCAAATCTACCGCCATCACAATGTTCTTATTAGTAATACAGTGCGAGTCCTAGACAAATTTCGCCATCCGTCTTGCCGTATTATATTCAGCTCCTGATCAGACTAGCAACCAAGACATTGATTCCTTTTTGAACCATCTCTCCTTAATTTTGGCCTCGACGAAGGCAGTTTGTTCCCATCCAGATATAAAAGGCATTGATGTAGCGGGTTCTCTAAATAAACTATCACTATTCGCAGATGATATCCTGTTGTTCTTGACTTCTCCTACCCAATTTATTGATGACTCCATGTTAACTCCTCTAAATCCAAGGCAATGTCGGTTTCTCTTTCCTCCTCAGAGTTAGCGGCCCTGAAAGAAGCATTCCCATTTCACTGGCTCTCCTGTTTGCCCTATTTGGGAATACGCGTTAGTCCAAAGTACAAAGGTCTGTACCAGGCCTGTTTCCGCCTCTGTTCAGGAGACTGACCGATATGCTGTCCTCTTGGACCCATTTCCCACTGTCATGGTTTGGCAGGATAGCTGCTGTCTGCATGTCTTATCTCCCTAAATAACACTATTTCTTTTGAGAAATTGCCAGCAACGGTCCCCTCTCACATTTTACGTATACATCAATGCAGACTACTGAAGTTTGTCTGGGGATCCTCCCGACCCTGGATCAGTCAATGGATTCTGTACCCCTGTAGGATCAATGTCGGTCTTTCAGTTCCCAATCCCAGGCCTACTATATAGCAGCGAATATTGCTCCACTGGCCCACCTGCATGAAACATACCAACTGCCACTTTGGGCTAATATTGATATTCTGGATTTTCACCCTATACCCATCTCATCCTTGCCTTGGCTCACCACATTTATCGCTCGACCATCTTAGGACCATGTCTTGTTCATTCCCTGTGGGATTCCGGTAAATACTCTGCGGGTTTGATCTCACCCCACCTCCCCTTACTCGGAGGTGGGGTGAAATCCTTTGCCCATTGTTCCCCCCAGGGTGCGAAAAAAAAAACTCTGCACAATTCTCCTAGTGGGTCGCCAATGGCTTTCTTGACAAACATTATTTTTTCACCCCCACTAGGATATTAACGTATGACGCCCTATGCTCTTCTCATGATATTCCCTTTATGAGAATACTATAGTTACCTGCAAATTAGACACTTTCTACAGCAGCTGATAAAATCCTGACCTACCCTGTATATTTTGAGAGCCTATGAGCCCGTCACCACCCTGAACCATCTCCACATTATCTCATTAATCTATTCGTCAAAAATCACCTCTTAAAAACCTCCATTGCGACCCTCTGCAGAGGCGCATTGCGGGCAGTATTAATCCTTTATCGGCCGCTAGCGGGCATTAATACTGCACAACTAACGGCCGATTCCTGCAGCAATCCTGGCGGTATAGTGCCGCTATTTTTAACGGCGCTATACCGCCACCGCGGCTCCCGCGCCAATGTGAAAGGGGCCTTAGGGATCTCCTTTCCCCTGTAAAACCAGCAACTAAGACATTGGCAGAGCTGCTGGCACTGCTAGAGAATCACTTCCAGCCTAAACCACTAGAAATTGCAGAAAGATTTTGCTTCTATCAGAGGCAGGAGCAGACAGGTGAAGAGATTAAAGCTTATGTGCTCGCCCTTCGCAGACTAGCCTCTACCTGTTTTTTTGGGAGTACCTACCTACTGCACTGAGAGATAAGTTTGTTATGGGACTGAATTGTGACTCGACCCAAAAGAGACTGTTAACAGAGAAAGACCTTACCCTTACAAAGGCAATTCAGATAGATTCAGTGATGGAAATGGCTGTCAAAAATACAGAGGAATTGAACCCCCAGGGCAGAAGGGAAGAGGTGAAGCAGGAAGTTTTCAGAACAGCAGTCAAGCCAACTGCCGCAAACTGGAAAAACAGGCCCCCCACCAAGCCGGGAATCAGCTTGCTACCGTTGTGGGAATACAGACCATGATCACAAAGTCTGCCGGTTTAAGGATCAGACCTGTCATAATTGCTTTAAGATAGGCCATCTGAAACGAGTTTGCCGTAGCAAGAAGGTGCAAGATAAACAACCTCTGAACCCCAAGACAAAGACATATATGGTGGGAAGATATACATCATCATCTGTGTCAGAGGATAAGGAAGTGCTCCACAGATTAGACATACATCATATGCATTCAGCACACTCCGCAATGACTGTAGATGTAACCGTTGAGGAAAAGAAACTCAAGATGGATGTAGACACAGTAGCAGCAGTTTCAGTTATCACCCAGAAACAATGGAGACAACATCAGACCCGAAAAACTGTCCGCCCAACACCAATCAAACTGTAGACATATTTAAAGCAGATACTGCACCCAGTGGGTTACGCAAAAGTAAAGGTATTGTACAAGGGTCAGACAAAGAGACTGCCATTATATATCCTAGAAAATGGGGGACCCCCTCTCTTTGGGAGAGACTAGATTGCATACTTTGGTATGCCAGACATCGCCACAAGTCCCTGTAACACCGTTACAATTCCATTAGGAGATAATGAGGGATGGGTGGTGTCCCTGAAGCAGCGGTTTCCAAAGATTTTTTATGACCAGTTGGGAAAAATAAAGCATGACTTTGTGAGACTCAAGCTGAAACCCAATGCTCAGCCTAAGTTCTTCAAAGCTCGGACAGTACCTTTCGCACTCTGAGCAGGTGTGGAAGCAGAACTAAGTTGGCTGGAGGAACAAGGTGTCATCTCAAAGGTAGAGCACAGCGAGTGGGCATCACCAGTTGTACAGGTAAAGAAAGCGAATGGGGACTTGCGCATTTGTGGCGATTTACGCATGGCACTGAACTCCCAACTGGAAATAGACCAGTATCCCCTACCCAGAGTAGATTACATTTTTGTCTCTCTTGCAGGGGGTCAAAAGTTCACCAAGCTTGATCTCAAACAAGCATATTTACAGTTTGAGGTCCATCCTGAAGTTTCTGATCATCAACACTCACAAAGGACTGTATGAATATAATCGGATGGTGTTTGGGGTAGCCTCCGCCCCAGCCATTTGGCAACGAAAAATGGACATGATTTTGGCAATCATTCCTTTCACGCAGTTCCTGCTAGATGACATGCTCATCACGGGACGGACCTACCAGGAACACAAGCAGAATGTGGAGCTTGTGTTGGCGAGACTCCAAGAACAGGGTCTGAAAGTGAACTTAGCAAAATGCCAATTCATGGTGCCTAAATTGGAGTTTTGTGGCCACCTTGTGGATGCAGAGGGTATACACACCACGGAAGCCAAGGTTGATGCTTTAGTCAAAGCTCCAGCCCCAACCAACGTCCAGTAGCTGCGATCATACCTTGGCTTGCTGAACTATTACCAGAAATTCCTGCCAGATCTGGCACACACCTTGTTTCCATTGAACAAGCTTTTGGAGAAACACTCCAGGGGCTGGTCGTGCTTTTGAAGTTTCTAAGCAAGAGCTGTTGGCGTCACGCATGCTCGTGCACTATGACCTCCAGAAGCCTCTCACCTTGGCTTGTGATGCCTCACCCTATGGTCTGGGGGCGGTACTATCCCACATCTTACCAGATGGATCAGAAAAAAAGTGGCATTTGCCTCCAGGTCTTTGACAAAAGCAGAAAGCAATTACTCACACATTGACAAAGAGGCTCTTGCGCTGATATAGGCAAGTAAGAAATTTCATCTTTACCTGTATGGTAGGGAATTCACCATACTGACGGACCATAAACAACTCCTTCAGATCTTTAGCCCTGACAAAGGCATCTCCTGGATGCGGGAGAAGTCCTGTAGTTCTCCTGTGTTTGGAGCACTGTTATTGGACAGTTATCAGTTAATGTTGTGTGCCTGTTATTGTTTTGTTGTGTTTTTTTTTTTTTAGGGATGGATGGAAGGTGTTATTCCTGAAGTGTTCCACATGTACTGGCACTTTAAGGCTGGCTCCACTCAGGAGTGATGACAAGGGTCAGGGGGCATAGTAGCCATCTTAGAGAGAGCACATGTAAAGGAGCTGATAAGATGTACTGTCCTGGGATGCATGTTGCAGTGTACAGATCACCTGAAATAAACATCCATTGTTCCAGACCAGAGTCTTGTGTTTCTCACAACACAGAGGATATACCAAAAAGATGTGTATTGGGCTCATTGTGTGATGATGTGGGTGGAGTTGAGCCATTGTTCATTTTGGTTACTGCAGGATCCTAACTGTATATAAGAGCCTGATTTTCTCATTAAAGATTCTATTTGTGTGGAACCTCAAACAGAGCTGTGTATCGTTATTGGGGGGTCGTTTGCCTGACTGTGGAGTGTCGATAGCTGTCTTGGGTTTGGAATGGAATATCTTAAACGGCTTTAACCCCTGTCCCATTTGGGGTTCCGTTACAATTGTTGGCAAGCAGTGGTATGATTTTACAGCCTTAAAGGACAGCTACAAGAGAACACAGGACAATGGAGGCACAGTATGAACGGTTAAAGCTCTCTTCCCTCAAGAACTTACTGGAGAACTGGGGCAGACCGGCCAACAACCACAAGAAAAGGGACATTATCGCAGAACTCGTCTAAATGGATAGAGCTGAAAGACCCAACATAACGAAAAGGTTCAGCGTAACAGACAGGACACACCGAAGAGGCAAGTTTTGATCGGGCTGTTAAACTAAGACTGGCATAGTATGGTCCTAACCCTCCACCAGAGATCATAGACCTAGTTATAGCGGCTGTGGATGCCACTTGGCTACAGCAAAGAGGTGCTGCAGCAGCAGAAGTCACAGCAGCATTAACTGAAGGGAGAGGAGAGCTACAGATACCAGTCGCCATGGAAGAGGAATTCAGAAGGAGGTTAAAAGAGATGCAGATACAGCACAGAGGACCACTATCAGAGGAGGTCCTGCTGGGATGGTTGGATTCGATCCGTTGCGAACTCTAGAAGAAAGCGCTAGCTCTCAAGCAGCAACATCAGGGAAAAGTTCTCCCCCCCATCCATGTAAGGTACTGGTCGCAGTATAATGTACGAATGCCGTTATTGGGGGAACAACCGAAGCAGGAGTGGACAGCCGAGTTAAGCAGGCTGATCCGGATAGAGATGCGGTTGGACGAGAGCTCCAGAACCCTCCGGTGGTATGTAGCCCAAGAGTGCCCATGGTCAGCGGATGACAGCCCCACGGAAGGCTTTGACTTTGATGGCCTGGGATTGATGTATTGGAAGATGTCCAGCGACCCTGACCTTAGGAGTGATCGGGAGTGGCGCTTGAAGGAAATAATGGAGCACAGAGAGAAAAAATTGAATGTCTCGGAGGGGCACTGGGCACAGGAAGATTTGGAGTTTCTGGCTGTGCAAGAATGAAAGCTGGAGATCGCCTACAGACAGCTGCTAGACTCTGCTCAGCAGCAGGGTGGAGCTCCCTTTGCCTGGGGCTATCAGGAAATATCAGCTGACAACTCCGAAATCCTGGCTGATAAATCGGCAGTGGAAAATCTGAAGATTGCCATCTCTAAAACCGAAGCGGATGATGTGGAGTTCCAGGGGGCTAGGGCAGTTGGCTCATCTCCCCAGCCACAAATTACAGAATATATGAACTTAATGGACTGTTCAGAGGATGTTATGGATTATGCATCCCCAACAGAAGTGCTGGCAACAGGGCAGAGTGCTACCAGTCTCTGCCCAACACCTGAACCAACTGTGGAGTTCCAGGGAGCCGGGGCGGTTGGCCCCTCTCTCCAGCAACAAGCTGGCACTCACAGCAACCCAGCAGAAGAGCTGGCAACAGAGCAGAGTGCCATGGGATGCTGCTCTCAACTAACAGGAGAGGGAGTTCCTGTGGTAGTGGATGGGACTTCAGTCTCCACTGGTATACCCCAGGGATGGGGGGCAGCCGGCTCAGATTCCCAACATTATGATGGACTAAGCCCAGTCACCCTGTCTTCTCTCCAGCAGCTGAAAGGACTCCAGGGAGAAGGGCCAGTCCAGACCTCTCCCCATCGGCAGGCATTTTCTCTGAGAGAGGCAGAGGTTGGCTGGGTAATGCTCTGTTTGGAGCAATTTATTTGGGGTACTGTATGGATACAGGCATTAGAGGAATGGAACTATGGACTAACTTCAGAGTCAGCCCGTCTGGGGTCTCCTCCTGTGTTAGTCTCCTGCCGGAGAGGGGAGAGATGTAACGGAATGGCCCGTGGGACCCAGAAGCTCTTGAAAAGTATGAGATACTTCTATTTCAGCTTTACTGATGACTTTTATGTCTAAAATCATCCTATGTCCACTAAGGGTATAGGGTGACTGAGAAATTATATCTTGGACTACCTAAGAGGGGGCAGTAATGATAATTCACAATATATTCCAGGATATCTTGAACTATTACTGATTGTTGATTCTGAACTCAACAGGTTAATTGAAAGATGTCATCACCTCCAGCTACCTGGCTGTTGTGTACTATAAAGCTTGCTGTAGTAATCAAGTCTGCTACTGTGATGTAAATGATTTTAGAATGGCTTCTAAGGATTTTCTATTGTGTTGTGCTAATTGACCATGTATTGTGTGAAGGTCTATTGATGATAATGTGTGTATTGCAAGTTAACAGATGTCTGACTTATCAGCTGTAGTTAATTAGCCCATGTTAGGTATGTCAGAGCTGTAGCCAGAATGTCTACTAAAAGAATGTGTATTGTATAGCAGGTGAGAGGAGCCGGGATGTCTACCTTGAAATGGCATATCTCGGAGTTACCTTGTCTGATTAGTTAATTAGCTCATGTAAATTATGTCAGAGCTGGTGCCAGAATGTCTACCAAAAAAATGTGTATTGGGCTCATTATGTGATGATGTGGGTGGAGTTGAGTCATTGTTCATTTTGGTTACTACAGGATCCTAACTGTATGAGAGCCTGATTTTCCCATTAAAGATTCTATTTGTGTGGAACCTCAAACAGAGCTGTGTCTCGTTATTGGGGTTCGTTTGCCTGACTGTGGAGTGTCGATAGCTGTCTTGGGTTCGGAATGGAATATCTTAAACGTCTTTAACCCCTGTCCCATTTGGGGTTCCGTTACAAACGACACAGCATTCAATGAAGCAGCACAGACCTACATGAGGCCCTGGACCAGCTAGTCCACTAGTCTAATAACTTTGGGAGAGAGATGGTGCTCCTCCACTGTCTGGTGCAAAATGCCCACTCCGTGAGTGACGTAGACCCCAGAGTACCGGCGACAATAGGCCGCAAGTCAGACCCCAGTATGGTAAACATGGAAAGGGTCAGTACTTCGGATCTTCTATCAGTCAGATCCATACAAGCAGGGCCTCCCGCAATAGGGAGAGTGGTCACCTATACATGACACCTGGAGGGTCCACCACCGGATAAGAAGCCGACCGCTCTCAGCACACGGCTTGTGGAGAGGAAAAGAACTGTGAAGGACTGTGTGGCGTCTGAAGGGACCTGTGTGCGCCGTAGGATACAGCACTAGGGGTCAGGACTGCACAAAGATGGCCACCGAGCGTTCAGAACGCGGCCACAGGAAGATGGCCGACCGCAATGTAAGCTGAGCCATAGCACGGCTACGTCAAAATGGCCACCAATGGGAGTCTTCAATGTAATTGATAACCTCCCAAAAAATAGCGACAGCGCCGGCCAAATGGCGTCAAAACGCTGCATTTAAACAGGAAAAGCCTCCTAGGGCTTTTACAGTAGAAGTGAAAACCTCACAGGAAAGTACCCAGTACAAACAAGAAAAAAACCCAGATAACACAGCCCCCTCAGGAAGGCCCCCCCCCCCCAGACAGCGGTTTTAGCAATGCAGCAGAGGGAAAGGAGCAGAGAAGGGAGGAGAAGAGGACCCCCGAACCCCAGCAATGCCCCGCCGCACCAACCAACCGAAGTGGGAGGGACTGGACTTACCCGTCTGAGCGAGGACTCGCTGACAGAACTACAACCGCAATGGAGGTAGCTGTCGGCCCGGTCCACTGTGAGTGAGACAACACCACAGCCCAGTTATATGTGGACCTCGCCAGCCACCCCAGGAGCCATGGGGTATGTCGTGGCAGACCCAGCCTCTTTGCAAAGGTGTGCCCACGCTCGCTGGTCGGACTGAGTAGACTACAAGGATCTATATTATCCAGCCTGTCTCTCAGCCGACAGTTGAATGAAGATTCTTAGAAAAAAAAGTAAAATAAAATAAAATTTCTCCTCAGGGCGCTGGGCCCAAAGAGAGCTGTACGTCCATCTTCTTTTGCTAGGCAGAACGAAACTGGGTCTGCATGCTGCAGGGAGGATAGTTATGTCTGGAGGGACCACCCCTGGTCGGGGCTGTTCAACTCTGTTAATGTAACATGTATTAAATTATCTAACATGTTTCTGCCTAGTCCTCTCCTGTAAACAGGGAACATAACCCACTTGCCAAGATTTAAGGAGCTGTGTCCGTCCATGGACAATAAGAGAAATGTAATTTATGCATGTGTGCGCTATAATCTGTTTTGTCCTATCTCAGGCCAAACACGGTACTGCACACCACTGTGGCTTGAATCCTGCTCATTTTGCGAGGCAACACTCGCAAACCGAGTCAGGATATTTTTTATTTAAAAAAAACAGTGCTCATATTGCGAAACGCTCGTTAACTGCGTTACTCGCAATCCAAGGTTTCACTGTAAACAATTGCAACACTCGCCATTTTAAAGGCTAAGTTCACCTCTTTTTTTCTAAAATCCAGCTCCCCTATATACCAGTAATGTACCTCTGTTGCACAAAAAAATTTCTTTGGTTTTAAAGACCAGGTCTCACCTTCATCCATGGCTGTAGTTTGCAGATCACTTCAGAAACTTCCTAGTAGACAGAGGACAGACCAGCCACCAGTATGACCCAGGAAAGAGTTTACCAGCTGTCCTCATTAGCACACCTTCACACATCAAGTTTTCACAGCACCCCCGGCATTCCTCAATGTGTGAATTTGCCTGACTTCCCCAGCATCCCTTCAGACAGGCTCAGGGTGTACAGTATGCTAAAATACCTGGGGCCACATGCTGCCCATGAGGCACCCCTGATGTAACGCAAGTGCCTGCCTGATTGGATACCGAGTGATTGAATTAATGGTGTCTCCACCTATTATATAGTTTTGGTAAATCTAAAGGAGATTGTAAAAGAGATTGTACAATCAGATTGTATAGTGTATGGTCACATTTATTCACCTAAAATTCCCTAGTTGCGCTTTAAGGCTGGATTCACACCTATGCATTTTTAGTGCTTTTTGTATTTTGCAGATTTGTACTACAGAACGTGTTCCATAGGAAACCATGTTAAATGGACTGAAGTGCAAATCTGCAAAATGCAAAAAGCACTAAAACTGCATAGGTGTGAATCCAGCCTCAGTGCCATTTAGACCCCTTTCACACTGAGGAGTTTTTCAGGCGGTACTGTTGCAAAGTACGATTGATAGGTGCAGCGGAGTCAGTTGAGATCAGACATGTGTGTAGTAACAGGAACTGGCTTCTATATTGGAACATCATCACACAGACAAAGATGTCTCTTGCACATGGTAAGTAAAACACACACAGACAACCAGGCAGTAAAAAGAAACCAACAAGTGCATCACTGTGGGGCAGGAAAAAACAATACCATATCATAGAGAATACATAGCATAGCATATTTATTTATTTTTTTTTTTTTTTTGTTTACAAACTTTTATTGTGAAAGGTAAGTGGTGGTACAGATCCGAAAAATTACAGTATATATATATATAGAAAAATGTGAGACATATACAAAGTCAGTCTGTGTGCAAGGCCTAAGGAAAATCGTAAAGACCATATCTACCGTGTTTTCCCCGAAAATAAGACGTACTCCGAAAATAAGACGTAGCGGGATTTCGACGCAAGATAGAAATATAAGACACCCCTCCGAAAATAAGACGTAGCGATGTAGTGTCGAATCTCCGAAAATAAGATGTAGTGTCGAATCTCCGAAAATAAGATGTAGTGTCGAATCTCCGAAAATAAGATGTAGTGTCGAATCTCCGAAAATAAGATGTAGTGTCGAATCTCCGAAAATAAGATGCAGTGTCGAATCTTGTAGTGATAGGCGTGTCGTATGCGGCGCGGCGCGGTAAACAACACGTCATAGGTGTATGTTACTGTACTGGTGCTCAGGAGCTGTGAGGAGAAGAAACACTCTGTAAAGCAAAAAGATTCTCCCAGCATTGACCAGCAAACCCCTCTCTCACCCCACACAAACAGATCACCCCAGCTCCACTATGCTCCACATCAGCTTTGCTGGCCTATCTTTTTGTACAACCAGACAAGATGGGCCAGATTCATGAAAGGTTACGCTGGCGGATCGAGTGATCCGCCAGCGTAACAGTGGCTTTGAGCCGGCGTTTCTGTTTTCTGTAACCAGAAAACAAGAAACGCCGGGTTGAAGTTCCGATGCGAGCAGCGTAACTGAGTTTCGCCATCGCATCGTTACTTCAACTTAAAAATGGCGCCGGGGGCGTTCCCGCCGATTTACGCTCAAAAAATATGTTAATGAGCGGAAATCGGCAATTCACGATCGAAATCCGGCGCGCACGCAGTGACGTTACGACGTTTCCGGACGGGATACGCGGCGCATAGATATACCTACATGGGGCTGGAGTATCCTATGTTAGGTATAGGCGTCGTCATCGCGTCGGGAAAAAAAAAAAAAAACGTCGCTTGCGTAAAACGGTCATGAATGGGAATGTGACGTCATTGACGTTCATTCACAGATTTTGGAGCATGCGCACGGGGATGTTTTGACACTCGACGCATGCGCAGTACGTCGGCGGCGGGATCGCGCGTAGTTAGCATACTACACGCCCCGTACCCGCGACATTTGAATTCCGCCGGCTCATTTGCGATGCGCTGCCGCAACTTTAGGAGCAAGTGCTTCGTGAATGACAGCACTTGCTCCTAAAAATTCGGCAGCGCAACGCAAATGAGAAGCGTTACTCCAGAGCAAAGATGCTCTGG